>JAODAL010028288.1:0-53580 GCA_025379985.1 Phyllomedusa bahiana | reverse complement strand
GGAAAAAAATCTTGAATCACGGGGATAGATAAAAGTTCAAAAAGTTATTTCACATAAATGGACACGGTCAGATTTCAAATAGGGCTGGGTCAGGAAGGCCAAAACAGGCTGGGTCCTTAAGGGGTTAAGTGGATGTATGATTTTGAAAGCATGCTGAAGGACTTCATGAAGTTTAAAGCTTCTGAGGTGTACGCCCTGATCCACATCCCCTCCAGCAGGATTTATGATATCAGCTTCAAACTGCAGTACAGTTTGGACCTTTTCTAGAACATTTACAATGATACTAAGGAAAATGAGATCTGGAAGTATCTCCATGTTATCCAACTGTCTAAAGTAGTGACGGCTACTATCATATTCCAGTAGGAGGTGGTGGCTGTGGAAGATCTGTTTCACTGGCTGCAGAGACAATGTGAAGTGAAGACCTTTCCTGCAAAAAATTTATGATGAGATCTGGAATGTGGGATATACAGTTAAGATTCAGCCAATCCAATGGGAGCACCAGGCACCTACCGCATTCTTCCTATCTGGGGTTAGAGCAAGGGATGTGTTACTATCCTGGGCAGCCACGCCTGTGTCATAGATGTGGGGGCAGACATCTTGCTTTTAATTGGTCCCGTGTTAAGTGTTCTCTATGTGGACAGTTGTGGCATGTGAAGGATAATTGCACAGGAGTTGTCATCTGCAACCTGTGCTCAGAGCCGGGTCACACTTTCAAGGAATGTCCACATGCCCAGCAAAATGACAAAACTGCAGAAGCCATGGAGTAGGGAGCTGGATGTAGTCACCATAAGAGCAGAGGCAGCTCCAGAATCTGACAACACTGGAGTGAATGCAAGTGACCATGTTCAAGAAGCTAATGCAGAACTTGTGGACACTGCTCTGCAAGTACCACCTGCCTCCGAGGAGACTCATGTGATTCCTGCAGGGGATGCACTACAGATACCACCAGCCACCAAAGAGACACTTCATGTTGAAAATATACCTGATACTCAACCATCTGAACAGTCCAGTGTGTCTATCATACCAGGAGGTCCAGTCGCTGGGACCAGTGCGGAGGATAAGAACTTTCAGCTTGTAAAAAGGAAAAATACCAAAGCTGATGCCTCTAGAAAACTCACTGTAATAATGAAAGAATCAGAGTCACAAAGAGACACACGTTGAAAGATTCTTTCAAGTCTGGGGCAGCTTTATTCCCTTACTTCCGCAGAGAATACAGGGGGCCATTAGGGAATGCTTTACTTATACTGCATGGTTTCAGGAACAGGTATTAATGGGAGAACCACCAATTTAAAGGAGTTATGACCTGACGCACCACAATGAAGGGTAAATCTAGTTCTGCCTTTGGCCTGCTTTTGGATGCCCAAGAATTCAGTCCTGCACGGTGAACTAAGATGTTGGTTATGTAAAATGGCACCCGCGTTGACAGACCATCTTACTGACATCAGAGGTGGGGGTGGGCTTGGAGAACGGAGCGCTTATTTGTTGATGTATGTGGTTTTGATGTATGTATTATTTTTGCCTGGGCTTACTAATATATGTAACCTTTATGTGTTTGCGACTCATGTCCTTTCCTTACGGTACTTGCTAAGAGATAAGGAACGATATGGTCTGTAGCCTGAGCCAGTATAATATCAGTATAATCCTGACCTACCATATCGTAAGCTTAATTGCAGTCGCATAGCTTGTCTAGTGGTTAGGCAATAGGGCAATGGCATGAATTTTGCTGTTAGTTCAACCTTGATTTTATTTTATGTACTTAAAATTGGTAATGTATAGCACATGGATCTGGAAGCTTTGAATCTTCTACGTTCGTTACTCACTTACAAACTGTATTTCATATTCCACAATCGTTACACTTCACATTACCTATTATTTGAAAGTTGCGTGTTGGGGGGGTGGGGGGGGGGGGGAGAAAAAGAAAATATTGCATTCCGGAATGTACTAGAACAAATATGTCACTCAGCTGCATATTCTGTGAGTCATTGTAACTCTGTGACTTTATCTTGTTTGTTACACGTCTTCACTGTATGTTTTGGAGTGCTTAATAAACAGATTTCAAAAGAATCAGAGTCACCAGCAATGGAGGTAACTTCTGGGCGATATGCTGCTCTGCTAGAAGAGGATCAGGAGGAGTAAATGGAGCAAGTTCCTGCTCAGACTCCAGAGGCCACCAAAAAAGCACAAGTGTGGCTGAGAATAAGCTCTATAAATGTGAACAGTGTAAGAACTAAGAGCAGGCGTCGGGCAATTTATCAGAGGAGAGATCTGACATCATCTTCCTTCAGGAGACTTATCTGAAGAGCAATGCGCAGATAAGGACTCAGGGAGCGTCATTTTGGTCTTTTGGACTGGAAAGAAATGATGGTGTTGGAATCCTGTTCAATAAGACAGAGATACAAGTGAAGAAGGTCCTGGAGATCTGCCTTGGCCGGTGCCTGATGCCTGACTTTGTGCTAGACAAAGTACATTATAGAGTTATTAATGTCTATGCTCAGCAGACCAGGAAAGAGAGGAGGGAGCTGTTCCAGCAGATGAAGCCATATTATTTCACATCCAGGGTTTTTATACTGTGCAGTGATTTTAGTAGTGTCTCCAGCAATGTAGATCGGTCCAGTAGTCATAAGCGGCTCAGATATGATCAAACCTTCTCAATAATATGGTGCAGCAGTCCCATCTGATAGATCCCTATACATTACATTGTACTAATAAGGCTTACATTTACCATAAGGGCGATAACACCAGCAGGATACACCATGTGTATATTAAGCAGGACATGAAATGTTCTCAGTACAGGATAAGCCCCATAGAGTTTTCGGACCATTGCATGGTGAGTGTGGTGCTAGATCTGGCTAATTCCATGATCTATGGTTACTAGGAAGGTGAATAGCTCAGTGCTCCAGGACCCAGAGTTTAAGGAGGCTTTTATTACCTTCTATACGGAGCAGAGGACCACCAAATGCTTGTTTGATAGCACAGCAGAGTGGTGGGAATGCATGAAAGGAGACATGAAGCAGTTTATTATCAGGACTGCGCGCAGACACAGCAGTGCAGATGATATCAGGTGTTCTGCCCTGAGACTGCTCCTGAGCTGTATGTAAAGCTATGTTCACACGGCTAAGTTTGGGCCATATTTCGGTCCGTAATTACGCGCCGAAGTGCGCAAATTACAGGCCGAAAACGGCCCATTCATTACGGTAATTCACAGTTCTCATAGAGAACTATGGAGTATGTCTCCTCTCCCCGCCCGGCGAAGCCGCCAGGTGGGGAGATAATTGACATGTGAATTACTAGCAGCGTATACGTGCCGCTGGCAATTCAAGTCTATGGGCCGGCGAAGTGCCAGCCCCCTGCTCAGTCCCCCGCTCCCGCCCCGCCCCCGGTCACACGGCGTAATTGCGGGCCGTAATTACGCCCTGCAAATACACCGTGTGAACATAGCCTAAGGGAGGATTAACAGAGAAGAGGAGGTGGATGGTAAGAGGGTCAGCCAGGTAAAGTAGAAGATGAGAGCTGCAGTATGACCATCTCAAGTCTCTGAAATCAGAGGGCCTATTTGATAATTGGGAGATTCACACCCCAGAACTCTTTATTGCCTGTAAGAACAGGATCAGCAGGAAGGTAATGACAGGCTTAGTGGATGAGAATGGGAAGAATCAGTCTGGGCAGATGGAAATCCATAAGATCATCTGTGATTATTATGGGAATTTATTTTAAAGGAGCCAGATTAATAGTGACAATATCCAAGCCTATCTGAAAAGTATGACTTTACCTAAATTAGATCCGGTGCGGGCAGATAGCCTGGCTGACCGGGTAACGGAGGGGGAAGTAAAGAGGAGCATTGACTCTCTGAAACCTAAGAAGAGTCCGGGGCTCGATGGCCTGACCAGTGAGTTCTATAAAGAGTTCAGGGACATGTTGGCTCCTGACCTGGTGGAGTTATATAATGATTGCCTCTCTGCTGAGAAGCTACTACCGTCCTAGTACAGGTCTGTACTAGTCTTACTGGCAAAGAAGGGAGATCTGAAGGATTTAAAAAATTGGCGTCCATTGTCTTTGCTGAACATGGATTATAAGATCTTGGCCAAGATCTTGTATTTCAGACTGAGTGAGATGGCAGAAGAGCTCATCATCTCCAATCAGTCTTGTGGAGTAAAAGGTCGCTCTATAGAGGACTCATTGCTGTTAGTGAGAGAGGCTGTACCCTACATTAAACAGCACAAGGTTGGCTCATATGTTGTGGGCCTAGACCAGAGCAAGGCCTTTGACGGTGTCCACCATGAATATGAAGGTGTTGTTGGAGTACGGCCTTCCTGCTGGCTTTGTACAGTGGCTGCAGGTTTTGTATAAGGAGGCAGTGAGCCAGCCTCTGGTGAATGGCCATCTAGCAGAGCCCTTCAGAGTCCTGTCAGGGGTGAGGCATGGCTGCCCTCTCAGCCCGTTGCTTTATGTTGTCAGTCTGGATCGCTTTCTGTGTAAGTTACATGATAACAGGATGTTTAAGGGCTTAAGATGTCACCTGCAGAATAAGGTGGAGGAGGTAAAGTTCTGTCCTTATGCAGATGATGTGACGGTCCTGGTGTCTTCTAGAGGAGATTGTGCAGCTCTGGAACAGGAAATATCGTCCCTCTCACAGGTGTCAAACTCCGCTGTAAACATGGAGAAGAGCGAGGCCTTGTGGCTGGGAAGTGGCAACGATGTCTTTTCTGTGCCCTTCAAAACTGTCCAGGATAAGATCAGGAGTTTGGTAGTTGTGTCAGGAGCAGTGGATGAGGGAAAGGAGAACTGGGAGGAGAAGCTGGCGGGGAGTGAACTGAAGGTGCAGAGCTGGAAGCTGACATATCTGAAGAAGGTCCGCCTGATGAGAAGTTTCCTGATCCCGCTCTTCCTATATATCAGTGTGGTGTTCCCAGTGCCAGATACTTTACTCCCCACTGACCAATGTGTTCTTCCATTTCCTGTGGGGCAGCAGGGCGAGTGTAATAAGAAGGAACATTGTCTATCTCCCATTGTGGAGGGAGGGCTGTCCAGGCCGTGTCCAGAGCTCTTCTTTAACACATTGTTTTTGATGAAAAACTTCTCATTTTGTAAGTCTCCTGTAGGTAAACTATGGTGTGTCCTGTTTAAGAGCCAGATCCAGCAGTTTGTTTCTGTGTGGTTGGTAGGTGACCCCCATTAAGAGGATTTCAGGGCGTCTCAAGAATGCCTTGTCTTGGTATGGGGTCTATATCATTCATAAGATTATAAAATGGAAACTCTTGTATGATGATGTTAAGCAGCTGCGTAGGAAAGATTTGTACATAAACCTTCTGAGATCCCAGTTTGGTGTCCACATACAATTGAGGGGTGCCCTGAACCTGGACGTGAGACAGGCTGCAAAAATTCTGTTGGATTCCAGGCTTCCCCCACACATGAGAGATGTTACATGGCTGGGATTCCATGGTAAAATGTTTGTTAGAGCAAATCTGAAGTACAGGAATGTACCTGATAGATCTTGTCCTAGAGAAGAGCGTCACCAGATACTAGAGACAATGGAGCATCTTCAGTTGAGTGTCCCTTCAGTGCACAAGTATGGGAGACCGTGTCATGGTTCCTCCAGTTACCACATCTAGTGAAACAGTCCTACTCTCAGGTGTTGTATGGAGACTTCCCACCAGAGCTTAGGAAATACAATAGAAGCTCCTTGTATATAATCAATGTAGTGACCGTTTACCATCTGTGGTGCGCACTATGTTGCCTCGTCATCAATAAAGAGGCCCACCTCCATAGTCAGGTGTAAGATCCTAGAGAGTCTGAAGAGCGGGTATACAGAAGACCTGAAAAATAACAGAAATAATGTGTCCTGGAGAAATATCCATGTGTCAGGATTTGTGTAATGTTGGTTATAATGTGTAACTTTATTCTCTAGAAAAACAAGGATGGATTGGCACCAGAAGGAGTGTATAAAAATGCTGAACGCCTTTATTCCAAATATAAGTATAAAAAAGCCACAAAAGAGGCCACAAAAAGCAACGTGTGCAAAGGAAGGAGATCAGAGGGGTGACCAGCTGATGCGTTTCGGGCCGACTTGGCCCTTAGTCTGAGCTGCCAACTTAGTCTGAGCTGTAACTTTATTCTCTCCATTCTGTGATTTTATTGTAAATAAAAGATCATTATAGTAGTTATATTCTTGTAGATACGCCGTATTGCGACATGCACAGGTATGCGCTGCACAATACATAGGTTGCGCTTTTGAATTTACATGCTTGAGGGTGCATACTTTCAATGTAATTAGGTTGCGCACTGGCCCAAGGCACATGTCTGCCTGATACGTGTTGTCTGAATGACGGTGCCAGCTTCTTGTCTTTCCGCCATCTAGTAACCAGTCCTCCCCCCCTCCCCCCCTGTTATTTCTCTATCAGATACCAACAACAGCCTTATGGAAAAATCAGTCTTTATTACACCAAATAATACAAAACAATAACAGTGAAACAATAAAAACCTAACAAAAAAATAAAATATACACAAACCACCCAACAGAAAAAGGCTACTACTCTCCACCATCTATGAGTAAATAAGCTGAAGAAAATACATTTAGGCAAAGAAGTACAAGCATATAAGAACTAATGCAATATAAAACATACTTAGCCAACCAGCCACCCATGTGTGGCGAGGAGCCAAACCCCGACGCACGTTTCGCTCAAACGCTTCCTTGTTTTGTATTATTTGGTGTAATAAAGATTGATTTTTCCATAAGGCTGTTGTTGGTATTTGTTTGTTATTTACCTTATGGTTTCAATATTGGTTGCCCGGTTTTTTGTAGGCTTATTTCTCTATCAGTATGTGGCACCACCATAACTCCTAGGCAGCAGGCCCACTGTCTTGGGGTTATACTAGATTCTGATCTGACCTTCACCCCTTATATCCAATCCCTTGCCCGCTCCTGTCACCTGCACCTCAAGAACATCTCCAGAATCCGTCCATTTCTCACTGTGGAAACAACTCAAACTCTCATTGTGGCCCTTATTCTTTCTCGTCTTGACTACTGTAACTCCTTGCTAATCGGTCTCCCTCTCTGCAAACTCTACCCTCTCCGATCAATCCTAAATGCAGCAGCCAGGCTCATCTTTCTTTCCAACTGCTATACTGATGCCTCTACCCTGTGTCAGTCACTGCACTGGTTGCCCATTCAGTACAGGATATAGTATAAACTCATCACTCTCACCCATAAAGCTCTCCACAGTGCTGCACCGCCCTACATCTCCTCCCTCATCTCTGTCTACAGTACCACCCTGCCCGGTCTCTCCGTTCTGCTGCGGATATCAGGTTACACTCATCAATCATCCGAACCTCCCATGCCCGTCTCCAAGATTTCACACGTGCGGCACCAATTCTCTGGAATATGCTACCGCGGGTGATCCGTCACATTCACAACCCTCATAGTTTTAAGAGGGCCCTGAGAAAACATCTTCTCAGTCTGGCCTACCAAGATCCCTAACTGCAATCACACACATCATTCACTCCATGCACAAGGGCACTCACAGGCACTTATCTGTATATAGATGTACTGTCAGGGTGGCAGGTTCATCCATTTTTCATGTAAACCACCCCCTATTTATGAAACATGGCTGGACCATTGTAAACTTGGCACTTCTTACCGTATGTTTCACCCATACACCCTAATAGATTGTAAGCTCTCACGAGCAGGGCCTTCACACCTTGTGTCTCATCTGTAAGTACTTTTAATGTGTAGTGACTGTATGTTTACCCTTGAATTTGTAAAGTGCTGCGGAATATGTTGGCGCTATAGAAATAAAGATTATTATTATTATTACAGTCTATGAGAAGTGTACTTGAACATTACTTTGGCCAAATTTTTGTACAAAATATAAAAAAAAAATATGAGCCACAATACGCAGTGTGAATATTACCCTGTTTCCCTGAAAATAAGACAGTGTCTTATATTAATTTTTGCTCCTGAAGACGAGCTAAGATGTTTTTTTTTTTTTATGAACAAGAATTCACATTTATTGTTGAATAAAACATCAACCTGTATTAATATACTGCAGTGATTTCATCACAAACATTAGCACAAGCAGCTAGGCTCTGAATTGCATAAAAAAATGCACCATGTCTTATTTTCGGGGAAACAGGGTAGGGAAAAACCAGCTGCATTTACAGCGGGTTCAGTATTCCGAATCTCTCTGCCTGCAGACAGCTCATCCCTGATGTACTGGAGACTGGTCACATGGTCATGACATCATCACAGGTCCTTTACCAGAAACAGCAGCAGCCTTGACTCCTCCCACACATGTGACCGATCACATGATCATAACATCAACAAAGGTCCTTCAGCTCAGAGATCTGGCATCTAATAAGTTAGTGGTGAATGACATGTTTATTACTATTATTTTCTGATCAGTAGCGTGTGTTATATGCGGGGTATATCTATAGCGTGTGTGTTATATACAGGGTATATCTATAGTGTATTATCTACAGGGTATATCTATAGCGTGTGTTATATAAAGGCTATATCGCAGCGTGTATTATATACAGGGTATATCTATAGTGTATTATATACAGGATATATCTATAGTGTATTATATACAGGATATATCTATAGCGTGTGTTATATACAGATTATATCTATAGCGTGTGTTATGTACAGGGTATATCTATAGCGTGTGTTATATAAAGGCTATATCGTAGCGTGTATTATATACAGGATATATCTATAGCGTGTGTTATATACAGATTATATCTATAGCGTGTGTTATGTACAGGGTATATCTATAGCGTGTGTTATATACAGAATATATCTATAGCGTGTGTTATGTACAGAATATATCTATAGCGTGTGTTATATACAGAATATATCTATAGCGTGTGTTATATACAGAATATATCTATAGCGTGTTATATGCAGGGGATATCTATAGCGTGTGTTATATACAGGGTATATCTATAGCGTGTGTTATATACAGGGTATATCTATAGCGTGTTATATGCAGGGGATATCTATAGCGTGTGTTATATACAGGGTATATCTATAGCGCGTATTATATACAGGGTATATCTATAGCGTGTTATATGCAGGGGATATCTAAGCGTTTGTTATATCAGGTATATCTATTAGCGTGTGTTATATGCGGGGGTATATCCTATAGCGTGTGTGTTATATACAGTGTACATATCTATATGTAATTATCTAGCAGGTATAACTATAGCGTGTGTTATAATAAAGCTAACGCAGCGTGTATTAATATAACATGGTAAATCTAAAGTGTATTATATACAGTATTATATCTATAGCGGTGAGGTATATACAAGATTAATAACTATAAGCGTGAGTTATGTAACAGGGTAAGATCCTATAGCCTGTGTTATATACAGAATAAATCTATAGCGTGTGTTTATGTAACAAATATCTCTAGAGCGTGTGTTATATACAGAATATATCTATAGCGTGTGGTTTAATATACAGAATATATCTATATGCTAGTGTTATATACAGAAATAATATCTAATATCGTTATATGCAGGGGATATCTATAGCGTGTGTTATAAAACAGGGTATATCTAAAGCGTGTTGGTATATACATGTATTTCCATAGCGTGTGTTTATATACAAAAATATCAATAGCGTGTGTTAATATACAAAATATAAAAAAAAATTCTATAGCGTGTTGTTATATACAGGGAATAGTCCATATCGGTGTAATTATACATGGTAGACCATAGCATAGTAATAAATACAGGAGATATCTTATATACAAAATATATCTATAGCGTGTGTTATATACAGGGTATATCCATAGCGTGTGTTATATACAGGGTATATCCATAGCATGTATTAAATACAGGGTATATCTTATATACAAAATATATCTATAGCGTGTGTTATATACGGGTATAATCTATAGCGTGTGTATATACAGGTATATCTATAGCGTGTTAATATACAGGTATATCTATAGCGAGTGTTATATACAGGGTATACTATAGTGTGTGTTATATACAACAAGGGTCCTATCTATAGTGTGTTATATACCTGATCTATCCATAGTGTGTTTATACAGGGTAATAATCTATAGCGTGTAATATATACAGATTATCTTATAGCGTTGTCATATACAGGTATATCTATACTTGAGTATATACACCGTATACACAAAAATCGTTTGTTGATATACCTGTATATCTGATAAGTGTGTGTTTATAAACCCTGTATATAAAACACTATATCTTAGTGAGTTTAAATACAGGGAATAGTCTATAGTGTGTGTTATACCCTGTATATAACACTATATCTATAGTGTGTGTTATATACAACGTATATCTATAGCATGTGTTATATACAGGGTATATCTATAGTGTGTGTTATATACAATGTATATCTATAGCATGTGTTATATACAGGGTATATCTATAGTGTGTGTTATATACAACATATATCTATAGCGTGTGTTATATACAGGGTATATCTATACGATTGTTATTACAGGTATATCTATAGTGTAATATATACAGAGTATATTAAAAGTACTCAGGGTATATCTATACTGTTTATATACAGGTATTTATAGCGTGTGTATATATACAGGTATAACTATAGTGTGTGTTGAGTATATACAGGGTATAATTATTGCTCCCCTGAAGAAGCTGGTCAACAGGTGCGAAACGCGCGAAGGGAGACTCCGTTGACACATACCATTTGGTAATTATCTATGATCTGACTCTTATTAATATAATATGCTTATCTATTACCCATGATCTTTTGTATGAGCCAATCAAATTTTGAAGATCCCTGTTTGTATTGCATCCCACCATTGGGATTTAAGATTAACTATATGCATATGCACTATTGAAATATATATATATCTTTACCTATAAACATGAATTGATAATATTTATATTAATAATATATTTGCACTTTAGTAGTTTTATTATCCTCCAATGTATGTTTATAGAATTTCAACTATGTTTGCTGGTATTCCCGTGATCTTTGTGGTTTATATACTTTAATTATGAATGATGAACCCCGTGACTTGTTTCAACATCCCCATATCGTAGTTGAATTATCTTTTGTAAGGTGATTTTAAAATTTGGATTAAGTATAAATAAAATTTTAAATATAAATTAAGTTTTCCTGACTATTTTTTCTGATAAGAGAGTAAATTATAATAGTGTATTATATTCAGGAATATCTAAAGCGTTTGTTATATACAGGGTATATTCTAAAGCGTGTGGTTATATACAATGGTATAATTTATAGTGTATTATATACAGGTATATATATAAATATATATAAAATATAATATATATATATATATTTATATATATATAATATATATATATATATAAATATATATATAGGTATTATATTTTATATATATATATTTATATAGAGTGTGCATGCAAAACAGTCGCTTGCTTGATAAAAAAATGCCTCTTACAAAGCCTCCTCCACAGGTCTCGGTCCTAAAGGGTTTCATTCAACCACTCCCATACATGCAATCCAAAGTAACAGACAGCTCCATATTCCATAGAGGGATATAAAAAGTTAAGAATTTATTCCACATTGCTAAAAACTGCATAATCCAAAAATATCTCCATTTCAAGTTAGGACAGCCAACATAGAGTTATCTTACTTAGAGCATCATGCAGATGATATGCGCATTGGGTGTACAGGTCACGCGTATCGGAGTATCCTCTCGACCTCCACGTCGACCTGACACCTGCTCTCCCATCTGCCTGATGCTCAAGTAAATAACTCTATTGTTGGCCTGACCTTCACATGAAGATGGAGATGATTTGTGGATTATGCTCTTTTAGGCAATGTGGAATAAAGTTTAACTTTTTATACTCCTCTGCTGAATAAGGAGCTGGCTGTTATCTTTGGATGAATATATAATAAGCGTGGTGTTATATACAGGTTATATCTAAAGCGTGTGTTTAAAATACCGTTATATCTAAAGCGTGTGTTATATACAGGTATATCTATAGCGTGTGTTAGTATACAGGTATATCTATATTTTTTATATCAAGTATATCCAAGTGTAAATTATAAACAGAGTATATCCATAGTGGTAGTATACTACATGGTATATCTATAGCGTGAGTTATCTAAGGCAATATCATACGTGTATTATATACAAGGATATATCTATAGCGTGTGTTATATACAGGGTAATCCATACGTGTGTTTTATATACAGTGGTAATATCCATAGCGAGTATTATTCTACGATTGTGTAAAAATCTATAGCGTGTTTATATACAGGTTATATCTAAGCGTTGTGTTTTATATACAGGATATATCTAATAGCGTGTGTTATTCCAGAATAAATCTATCGCGTTGAGTTATATACAGGCGTATAACTATAGTTGTGTTATATACAGAATATATCTAAAGCTTGGTTTATGTACAGAATATATATATATCGTTGTTTATAACAGAATATATCTATAGCGTGTGTTATATACAGAATAAATCTATAGTGTATTATAGTACAGGATATCTAGAGCGTTTGTTATATACAGGGTCTATCTATAGCGCGTATTATCTACAGGTATATTCTATACGTGTTATATGCAAGGGGATATCTAGTAGCGTGGTGTTAGTATACAGTATATCAAATATATCCGCGTATTATATACAGGGTATATCTATACGTGAATATATGTCAGGTGATATCTATAGCGAGCTTGTTTATAATACGCCAGGGAATATCTAAAGCGTAGTGTTATATGCGGGGTCTATCTATAGCGATGAGTGTTATATACAGGGTAACTATAGTGTATTATCTCTTACAGGTATATCTATAGGCGTGTGTTGTATATAAATGCTATATCCAGCGTGTATATATACAGGTATATCTATATGTGTAATTTATACAGGATAATCTATAACGTGTTATATACAGATATATCTATAGCGGTGTGTTATGTAGCGATGTATATCTAAAGCGTGTGTTTATATACAGAATAAATCTATAGCGAGTTAAATTACAATATATCTATAGCGTGTGTAATATTGACAGAATATATCTATAGCCGTTTCGTTTATATACAGAAATATCTATAGCGTGTTATATTCAGGGCATAATCTATAGCGGGTTATATACAGTTATATCTATAGCGTGTGTATTATAGTAAGGGTATATCAGTAGCTGTGTTCTATACAAATATATCTATAGCGTGTGTTATATACAAAATTTACTATAGCCGTGGTGTTTTAATTACATGGTATTTCCATACGTGTGTTATATACAGGTATATCCATAGCATGTATTAAATACGTAAATCTTATATACAAAAAAATATCCCTATAGCGAGTGTATATACAGGTATATCCTATCGTTGTTTATAATCAGGGTATATCCATAGCATGTATTAAATACAGGGTATATCTTATATACAACGTATATCTATAACGTGTGTTTAATATACATTGTATACTCTATACGTGTGTTATCAGACAGTGTATAGTCTAACTGTGTAATATACATGGATATATCTACTAGTGGTGTTATATACAGGTTCTATCCTATATTGTGTTTATATACAGATCTATCCATAGTGTGATATATACAGGGTATAGCTAAACGCGTGTATTATACACAGGAAATATGCTAAATCCGTGTATTATATACAGGATATATCTATAGCGTGTGTCAATATACCAGGGTATAACAATAGCGTGTGTTATATACACCGAATATCAAAGCGTGTGTTTATATACAGGGTATATCTATAAAGTGTTGTGTTATACCCAGTAAGATAACACTATATCTATATTGTGTGTTATATACCGGTAATCTATAGTGGTGTTATACCCTGTAATAACACAAAATCTATAGTGTTGTGTTATATACAAACGTAAATCTATAGCGGTGTTTAATACTACAGGTATATCTAATATGGTGTGTTATATACAATGAAAATCCTATACTTCATGTTATATAATACAGGGATATCATAGTAGTGTGTAAAATACATATATCTATAGCGTGTGTTATAACAGGTATAACTATAGCGAGTGTTATATTACAGGGTATATCTATATGGTATTATATACATATATAGTTATATACTCAGGGTATATCTATAGCGTGTGTTATGTACAGGGTATATCTATAGCGTGGTTATATCAGGTAGTATTTCCCCCCCTTTTTATAGCGGTGTGATATATACAGGGTATATCTATAGCTGTGTTTGTGTGTTATATAACAGGTGAATAGTTTATGCGCCCGCTGAAGAAGGCTGGTCACGGCGAACGAGCGTCAGGGAACTCCGTTACACTATAATCATATTGGGGTAATTATCTATATCTGACGCTATTATTAATAATATGCTTACTAAGATATCCCATGATCTTTTTGTATGAGCCAAGCAATATTTGAAATATCCGTTTTTGTATTGCTTCCACTTGGGAGTTAAGATTAATCTATATCATAATGCAACTATTGAAATATATATTTATCTTTAACCTAAATAAATATGAATTGATTAATATTTATATTATTAAATATTTGCACTTAGTATTTTTTTACCTCCTATGGTATGTTTATAGATTTCCAACTAGGTGTTGCTGGTAATCCTTGGATCTTGGTTTATATATATAAATTATTGATTGTGAACCCCGTTGACCTTGTGTCAATCCCATTATCGTATTTTTGTATTTATCTTTGTATGGTGATTTTAATTTTTGGATTAATTAATAATAAAAATTTTTAATATTAAATAAGTGTTTTCTCTGAACTATTTTTGGCTGATATAGAGTAAATTTATATGTATTATATACAGGGTATAGCATAGCGTGTGTTATATACAGGGTATATCTTGCGTGTGTTATATAGCAGTATATTTATAGTGTATTATATACAGGGTAATATATATATATCAAATATATAATATATATATATATATATATATATATATATATATAAATATATATAGATAGTGTGTGCATGCAAAACAGTCACTTGCTTGTAAAAAAATGCCTCTTACAGAAGCTCCTCCACAGGTGCTCGGTCTAATTGTTTCGAAACCACCTCCCATAACATCAATCCAAATAACAGACCATCTCCATAATCATAGACGCGGAGTATAAAAAAGTTAAAATTTAATTCCACATTGCTAAAAACAGCATAATCCAAAAATTATCTCCATTACAATGAGACAGCCAACAATAGAGTTATCTTACTTAGAGCATCAGGCAGATGGAAGCGCAGGTGTACAGGTCGACCTTTCGGATATCTTTTTAATCGCTCAGCGACCCGTCACTCGACCTTACACCTGCCGCTTCCATCTGCCTGATGCTCTAGTAAGATAACTCTATTGTTGCTGTGCCTCTCATGAAATGGAGATAGTTTGGTACTGTTTTTTAAGCAAAGTGGAATAGAATTTAACTTTTTATACCCCTATGATAGGAGCTGGTCTGGTTACTTGGGATGATATAGAAAAATAAATTTAGCGTTTTTTTATTTACAGGTTATATCAAAACGTGTGTTTATATACAGGTTATATCTAAAGCTGTGTTAATATACAAGGTATATCTATAGCGTGTGTAATATACTGGTTATATCTATATTGGTTTTATATGCAGAATATATTCCCCCCATGAGTGTATTATATACAGAGTATATCCATAGTTGTAATTATATACAGGGTAAAATCTAAATCTTAGCGTGTGTTATATAAAGGCTATACATAGCGTGTATTATATACGGATATATCTATAGCGTGTGTTAAATGCATGGTATATCCAATAACGTTTTTATATACAAGGTAAATCCATAGCGTGGTATTATATACAGTATACTATAGCGTTTTGTAATAAACAGGGTATATCTATAGCGTGTGTTATATCCAGTTAAATTGCTATAATTGTGTGTTATACCCTAATATAAACACGTATAAGTCAATATGTTGTGTTATATACAAACGTATATCTAAGCATGTTTAAGATACATGGTATACCTATAGTGTGTGTTATATACAAACCTTATATCTATAGCGATGTGTTATAACAACGAGTATATATATAGCGTGAGTTATATACATGGTCTATCTATAGTGTTTTATATACAACATAGAATCTTAGAGTGTGTTATATACAGGGTATATCTATAGCGTGTGTATATATCAGGGTATATCATAGCGTTATTATATACAGGAATATCTATACGTGTGTTATATACAGTATCTCCTATAGCGGGTGATATATACATGTATTATCTAAAGTGTGTGTTCTACCCTGTATATAACACTAACAAGTGTGTGTTAAAACTACATTAATATCTATATCATGGTTTATATTACAGGGTAGTATCAATGAGTGTCGTGTTTAAATACAACGTATATCTACTATAGCGTTTGTTATATACAACGTGAGATATATACGAGTGTATATACAGGTCTATCTTTAGTGTGTGTTATATACAACAATTCTAGTAATCTAGTTGTTATATACAAGTTTATATCATATGTGTTTATATACAGAGTATATTTATGTACTCCAGGGTATATCCAAATAAATCGTATTTAGTATAGCAGGTTTTTTTATGCTCCCCTGAAAAAGCTGGTCCCCGCAAAAAAAGCGCGTAGGGGGGACTGTTGAAAACATTACCATTGGGGAAATTATTATACCCGGAAACTTCTTTTTATTTTTTTATGTTTTCTAATAAAAACCCTTGATTTTTTGTATGAGCCAAGAAAATTTTTTTTGGAATACCTGTTTTGTATTGCTTCCCCTTGGGATTTAAGATTAACTAAGGGATATGCACTTTTTAAATTTTTTATAGTGTGTTATAAAACTGGTATATCTAAAAGCGTGTGTTTTTTTCAGGTTTTTATTTTAAAGCTTTTTGGTTATATAAAAGGGTTTTTTTTAAAGCGTGTGTTTTTAAGGTTATATCTAAAGGGTGTGTTATATCAGGGTTTTATTTAGGTGTGTTATCTACAGGGTAAAATTTTTTAGGGGGATTCCCAATACAGGGTTATCTTTTGCGTTATTCCCTTTTGGGGTTTTTCTATCCCAGGGTAAAATTTTACTGGGTATATCTTTGGGTGTTTTAAATATACGGGGGTATATCTATAGCGTGTATTAACTTTCCCAGGGTATATCTTTTAGGTTTTTATTACATACGGGTTTTAAAATCTATGGGCTTTGTATTACTTTACAGGGTATATTTATAGGTTTTTTAAAATAAAAGGGTATATCTTGCTTTTGTATTTTTTAAAAAGGGGTTTATCAAAAGGGTTTGGGGTTATAAAAATTGGTATATCTATAGCTTTTGTGTTATATACAGGGTATTTCTATAGCTTTGTTTTTATTTTCAGGGGTATATTATGGGTTTGTTTTAAATTTACAGGGAAATTTCATTACATAAAACCCCTTTAAGATGAAATTTTGTTTATCTATCATACATGAGAAAATTTTGACATTCTGGGTTTTCCATATTTTGATCAATAAATGTTTTAAGTTTGCCCACGACTTTAAAGGGGGGTGTTCTCAGGTCGGGCATTTTCCTATGCTTTTCCTTTACCTTAAATTGAGCCAAATCCAGGCCTCTCACTGGGTAAAAAGCCCCTTTTGTTACCCAAAGGAGGGAAAAAACTATATATCCCAGGGTATTTTCAAACAGCGTGTGTTATATACAGGGTATATCTATGGGTGTGTGTTTTTATCAGGTTAATCTTTTTTGTGTGTGTTAATACGGGGGTTTCTCTTTTGGGGGGTGTTTATATACGGGAAATTTTAACCGCGTGTGTTAATATACGGTATTTTTAAAAAGCGTGTGGTTATTTAAGGGTATTTCTACGCGTTTGTTATATACGGGGTTTAATCTTACGGCTTTGTGTTATTATCGGGTACCCATACGGCGTGTGTTTTTAAACAGGGGTATTTTAAAAGGGTGTGTTATTTACGGGGGTATCTCTACGGCGTGTGTTATATACGGGTACCCTCAAAAGGGGCCGTGTTTTTAAATATCCCGGGTCAAATCTAGGCGGGTGTTTATACAGGGTCTATTACGGCGTGTGTTATTACGGGGTTTAAAACCCTTATGGGTGTGTTATATACAGGGTCAAATCTAGGGGCCGTGTGTTTTTTTTACAGGGTCTATTCTTGGCGTGTTATATACGGGTTATTATGGTGTGTGTTATTTTCAGGGTTTTCTAGGGGGGTGTGTTTATCCCGGGGGGTCTATTTTTTTTTTTTTTTTTTTGGGGTTTTGTGTTATATACGGGGGTCTTTTTATGGTGGTTTATATACGGGTCTTTATCCTTGGGGTTGTGTGTTATTTACGGGGGGTCCATCTATGGTGTGTGTTATATACAGGGTCCATCTATGGTGTGTGTTATATACAGGGTCCATCTATGGTTTTGTTTTAAATTACAGGGAAAAACCTTTGGTTTTGTGTTATATACGGGGCCCCATCTATGGTGTTTATCTTTTAAAACAGGGTACTTCTATGGTGTTTTTAATTTTCAGGGTATATCTATAGTGTATTATATAGAGTGTATATACAGGCTCGGACTGGCCTGCCGGGGAGTCGGTGGATCCCCCGATTTGCCCTGAGCTCATGTGGGTCCCGGAGGTAGTACCGCCGCTCCCCGGGGCCCGGCCGTCGCATCCTGTCTCTGAACGCCCGGGCCCTGTGTCCCGAGCATTCAGAGACAGGGCCCAGGAATCAAGGACTAATGTCGCTCTGCTCCATTGTTCACTCTGGTAGGCTTAAGGTGTTAGGCCTTAAACCTACCAGGTGCCGGCCTATATTGGTGACGTAGGTGGCGCGATGATGTCACAGCATTGCGCCACCTATGCTGGGGTCCACTAGAAGTCGGCGGGCAGCTCCGAGCGTCCGGGAATGGAAGAAAGGTGGGGTTTTTTTTTTTTTTTTTTTAGCATATAAGAAAGGGGGGCCTGACTACCTTCTAAAGGGGGCCCTGACTACCTGACTACCATCTAACGGGGACCCTGACTTCAATCTAAAAGAGGCCCTGACTACCTGATTACCATCTAAAGGGGCCCTGGCTACCTACCTACCATCTAAAGGGGGCTCTGCCTACTATCTAAAGGGGACCCTGACTACCTGACTACTATCGAAAGGGGGCACTGACTACGTGCATGCTACCTAAAAGGGGGCCCTGACTAGCTCCAACCTATTTAAAGGGGTGCCCTGACTACCTCCAGCCTCTGTAACTGAGACTCACCAACAGCTACCTACAGCCTAACTAACTGAGATTCACCAAAACCTACTTACAGCCTACATAACTGGGGCCCGCCAACCAAACTGGGCCCTACTTACCTACCCACCCGTGGCCTACTTATCTACCTTACTTGGGCATACCCACCAACCTGCCTGGGGCCGGCCTACCAACTTATCCAGTTGAGGTCTACCTACCTAAATAGGGCCTATCTAGCTACCTGGGGCCTTGCCCATTTGCCTACCTACCTAGGGTCTAACCTACCTTCCTGGTAATATAATTGAGATGGCAGCAGCCCATAGTTGTAGCATAATATCCAGGGGGTTAGTCCTCTCCCCACCCTCTAACCCCTTAGTAGACTGTGCCTCTAAGTTATGGCTTGTACCCACTCTCCCACCCCAGGGAAGTTTGGACAGAGGTGGGAATAGGTAAAGAGGTGCTGGAAAAGTGAGGATTCTAAGATATTTGTGTGTACATTCTGCAGAGATGAATTGTGGCCAGGACAAGTCATCATGGCGGTCTGTAACAGATGGAGAAGAAAAGGGAAAAAGAACGACTCATGAGAGAAGAGAACGACTCATCAGATAGGACATCTCCTCTGAGTCCCTGATGTCAGGGGTTATTTTGCTTCTATATTTGATCAGTGCTGTATTCACTGTAATGTGATATGACCTGAGCTGGTGTTGGACCACTATGTGGTCTCCATATTGCGGTGTTGTAGATTATATCGGCGTTTTTTTTAGTGGCAGCGTACACTTATCCCTGATTGTAAAAGTTAATGCACACCTGACCCTGTCATCAGGAGTTATACTTTTACTTTCTTGCTGGTGTTTATTTTATAAGGTGATGAGGTGCGTGATATCTATAGTGTATTATAAACAACACAGCAGCTGTCTCTGAATGCGCCTCGAGCACAAGGCTAGCAATACAGACAGCATCCAATCCCGGAGCTTTCCAAATCGAGAAATCTTTATTTGAATTCAACAATGTGATGCAGCAGTACAAAAAGTGGCGTAAAAGTAGCAAAACCAGCTAACGCGTTTCAAGCTCTTGGTCAAAGATCCAAGAGCTTGGCCACCATGGTCAATGCCCATCTTGAAAAGTTTTCCCCCTCCCATATACTAATGTGCCACAAACAGGAAGTTGATATCACCAACCATTCCCATTTTATTTAGGTGTATCCATATAAATGGCCCACCCTGTACACAACAGGTGTTTGCTCCCATAATTGCCCAATAAATTTAGGGGATCAATTTAAATTGGGATTTAAACAGTCCTCCTCATCCTGCTATTCACATTTTGTCATCATGAGACCAAGACAACACCTTACAATTGATCAACAGTACCTCGCCATTGCGAGGCTTCAAGCAGGCTGCTCTCAGACGGAAGTGGCCACTGAGCTTAGAGTGTCACAGAATGTCATCAGCAGATTGTATCAGAGATACAAGGAGACTGGAAGAGTCACAGAAAGACAAAGAAGTAGACGTCCTTTGGCTCCATCAGACACTGATGACCACTTTATTGTAGACAATGCCCTGCAGAACCAGATGATGAATGTCGCACAACTCCAGGCACGTATAAGGGAGGTGAGAGGCACCAAGTGTCACGTCAGACCGTTCGTAAGCGTTTACATCAGCATGGTCTGCCTGCTACAGGATGAAAATCTTATGTTCATCCTGAAATCTCAACCAAAAGCCAAATATCCTTAATTTTTTGTGCGTAGTGTATGTGTAGTGTTCTCAATTGTAACACACAGCCTGCCTTTCATGCCTGGTGTATATATATTCTAGTATGAAAGTTCCTTTGCAGCTTCCAGTTAGTAGGATAATATTACACATCGAAAAGCATCATGTATGAAGTATTTCACTCAGTTTTCCTTTCTCCTTTGGTTTCTTAAGCAAGAAGGATTTACATACCAAGGATGGACAAGGGCCAAGAACAGATAGTGGAGAGAATATTAAACCTCACCCTGGAGATAATCTTCCTGCTGACGGAGAGGTGAGGGATTCTGGGAAATATGTTGCGTCATGTCATGTATCTCTTAATAAAGCGAGAAGATGACTGGAGAGGTGAAGGGAATGTATAAAGTGACCTTGATGTCTTATTCTGTGTACAGGATTACATAGTAATGAAGAAGAGAACTAATGAGGCTGAAGCATATAGTGGGGACCAGGTTCCGATCATCAGGCCTCAGCCTCACTTATTGAAACATGAGAGAAACCGCTATCAAAAGATCCTGGACCTCACCAACATGATCACTGAGCTGCTAACTGGAGAGGTGAGCGCTGCTGGGAGGGAGGTTTCTGGATAATGACTGGAGAGGTGAGTGCTGCTGGGAGGGAGCTTTCTGGATTATGACTGCAACCTTGTGTGTAAAAGCAAAAACTGTGATGCAGGAAATCAGAAAAGCTTAGAAGAGTTTAGATATGTAAGCAAATCAGTTGATTTTTTTTTTTATTGTGATGTCTTACTGACTTCTTTGTCAGTCATTAACCCCTTACCTAAATGTAGAGTAAACTTGTGTAGTCATAACACTAAAGAGCTATGGATGGGCTCACTCGCTGAGTCTGCTTCATAAATGGTGAGTGCCAGCTGTTAATTACAGCTGACACCTGCTACTAACAGCAAGGATTGGACCAGGTTTCTATCCCTGCTGTTTAGAATGCGCGCCATTCCTCCTTCTGATCGCCACCCCTAGGCCGAGATTGTGGGATGCTGAGTGGTTAACATGGCAGCTGGAAGCCGAATGTAGGCTTCCACTGGTGCCATGTTAGCACTTCTGGTATTTCCTACCTCAGGCAATATTAGAACAGTCATCTTGGTACACCTTTCTGCATTTTACATATAATGCAGAAGGGTGTACAAGCGATTAAGCCTGCCAATTTTTAAGTACCCTAGGGGCTAAAATAAAAAATATTCAGTTCAAATTACCTACTATTGCCACTTTACAAATAAAACAATTACACATAATTGGTTTCGGCGCATCCATAAAAGTCCAATTTATTAAAATATAACATTATCCCATACGCTGAACACCATAAAGTTAAAATTCCAAATGACAAAACAACATTGTTTTGATTATTTCACATTGCCAAAATTGGAATAAAATGTGATCAAAAAGTTGCATGTATCCCAAAATGATACCAATAAAAAAATTATACTTAAGTCTACAAAAACAAGCCCTTACTCTGGTCCAGAAGTGGAAAAAAAGTTATTGGCCAGAGAAAATGGTGCTGCAGCGCAGTTAAGAAAAAGAGATTCTTGTATTTTTTTATTTTTTTTTTTAAACTGCCAAAACAAACCCTACAAATTGGGTGACATTGAATTGTACCGATTTGCAGAATACAGATAACAACTAAAAACAAAACCTCAGCAAAAAGTTACATATTTCACCCTACTTAGAATTTTATGGGGGGTTTTCACAGTACATTATATGGTATGCTCAAAAGTACATCTTTTCCAATAAACAACAAGCCCTCATATGTCTGTATAGAAAGAAAAAATAAAAAAAAATATGTATAGCTTTTGGTAGGCAGGAAGGAAATGAAGAGCCAAAAAATTAGGACAGTGCAATGGGAAGGAGTTAAAGGAGTTGTCTCCCCACAGGGTTTCAAAGAATGCATGAAAGAAATTCTCTGTCACTTCCTGGTTCAGACTAATTTGCATAAGCTCCTTGCTTGTACAGCTCTGTTGTGCTTTCAGATGCTAATTAGCATCTGATCCCCAAAACAAAAGCCCTAATTACAGAGCTGTTTACTTGAGATAAATCAAGCTTTTTACTGTCTGGCAGCACAGGACACTGACTGACACTGCTGACCTGTGTGATGACTCACTCTCTGTTATCTCATTGAACAAACAGCCCAGGGAGATTTGTTTACAGGTTGGTTACTGAGGGAACTGAAATAGCCATGGAGGTAATAAATTCACTTGTATCTCTTTAGGGAAAACAGAGGAACAATGCAATATATTTGGAAAATGTCTTTATTTTGTGTTCCCTACAATTTGAAAGCTATTCTTTGTAGCGAGACAACCCCTTTAAAAGGATGGGGTCAAAAGTATACCTGCAGAGGATAGGATGAGGTGCTAGCATGAGTCAATTAAACTTGCCTCATTCAGAAGTTTCTCTAATGTGGTAGAGCAGAAAGAAAGGTGGGATTTCCTGGGAACCCTATGGGACCTATCAAGGCAATTATTTATTAAGTCACCCAAATTGATAAAGTGACTGCATTGATTGCAGTTTTGATTTCTGTAGTTTAAAAATAATTGGTGGATCAATGCTTACAGGGGTTTTGCCAGGACTTGAGTTACTTACCTCCTTATCAGCACAAAGTAGAATATAAACAAATCATGCTGAGTCATGAAGGCTGCAGGGGAGAGAGGGAGGGGGTGAGCAGAGAGTGAGGAATAAGGGAGCGTCTCAAAACTTAACTCAAATAATAACTTTACAACAGTGGATTCTCTATACAGCAAGACACAGGCTCATACATTGCACTTTCTCCCCAGCCCCTTGAAGCTCATTCATTTTCCCCGTCATCCGATAAGAAGTGTTTCACGCAAGCGCGGCCTGTCAGCTCCTCTGGTCGTGTCTAGTGGAAGCTTTCAGGTAACTAAGGGGGATTTAGAAATGCTGTAGCTCTCAGTGTCTTCACTTTTTGTAATCACATATATTTAGAAAAGTGATTGGAGGATCCCACGTCAACAGTACATCGTGGCAAAACCCCTTTAAACATCTCTGGACCTATAAGTCCTAAAAAAAAGTATGGTATTTTCACACTTAGAACAACACACCCAGCTTTATTTTTACTTTGTAGCAAATGCATCATTCACAGATCTGATAACAAAAACAATGTTAGGCCAAATTCACATCTTTGTTGTGTCTTCTGTTGTGAATGGAATAGAAAATAAAAAAAATTTAAAAACTGATCCATTAACTGATGTAAAAACTGATGCAAACTGTTAGCTATCCATTTGTGTCCGTTTTCTATTGACTTCAATGTAAAACCGAAATCCGTCAGGTATCTGTTTTTTTTAAGTGAAAAAATAGCGCAACAAACCATGCTATTTCTTCAGTCAAAAAAGCTGATACCTGATGGAACAGAGACAAATTGAGAGATTAGAAACAGTCTAGAAATGAATAGACATCAGTTTCTTTCCGTTTTTCTGTCTCCCAAACAGAGCAGAACAACAGAAAGCACAATGCAGACGTGAACCAGGCCTTAGTTTAACCCCCTTCTTCAAAATGATGGAACTCTACATCCAGTTTTCAAGTCATTTACGTAATTCAGAGTATTCATGTGATACATTTAGACAACATAGTTATATAGATTGGATCATATGTTCTCAGATGTCTTGTTTTTACTGTCTGCGGTGGGAGCGAGTTGTAATATACAGCCAGCTTCCCATTATGTTATCTGGGATTGGTCAAACCTTTTTCTCAATGAGTTTGTATTATTGTGTGTACCAGGTTCCTATAAGGTGTCAGGATGTCACCGTCCATCTCTCCATGGACGAGTGGGAGTATTTAGAGGGACACAAGGATCAGTATGAGTACATCGTAAGGGAGACTCACCAGATTCTTATGCATTCAGGTAAGAGAAAAACTTCCTTGTCTGCAAAGTTTTGTACACATTGCGCAGCTTTGGAACTGTTGGTATCCATTTCTGTTTTGTCTTGTTTAGTTTTCCTATGACTTTAACTTTTTTTTTTTGCTTATTTTGCAAAAACTACTAGAAAATATGCTACTGTGCTCTTAAAAAAACACTGCATCAAAACCTGTGGCACCTACACCGCATGTTTACAGATCTGAATACAGCCTAAAGCAAAAAAGCAAGGAGTTTATGATAAACCGCAAAAACGTCATAAATAATTAGTCTATGTTTAGCCATGGATTCCACACTTTAATACAGTGTTCTCCTTTATTTCCAGTTTTGCTTTTAGCTGAAAAAACTGCATGTTATAGCAGCGAGCCGGGGTGGTGGAATGAGAGAGTGGGAGTGATGGTGATGAGGAGAGGGTTATGGTGGCTTGGCCTCTCCTGTATAGCGCTTAGCTCTGGAATGAGGGGACACACTGAGAGCTGCAGAGTGAGAGTGTGCTGTACCTGCAGGATGGCTTTTAGACTTGTCACGGTCACAGGTGGGCACGAGGGCTTCCACAGGAACAGGTTACTCTCTGGCGCTTCCCTGTGTTCTATCTCTCTCTTATTTGGGCCGCTGTAAAGGTTTTCGGGGGGGGTTGCACCTGCGTGTAAGGTGGTCGGTGGTATGGACCTGTAGTTCCCCCCGGGGCCAACCCCAAATACTGCTGTCCGGCAATATGGCCCTTGATGACGGTGTGGTGCAGTGGGGCCAGACAACAGGGAGACAAGGAGGGAGGCAGTATAACAATAACTCTTTTACTGAAGAACTCAAAGGCACTTGAACAGTCCAGTTGCATACAGTTGTTAAAGCTGGTTGGCCTTGAATGGGTTACTGTGCCGGTTTTGGAGAGAGGTGGTGTGTGGAGAGACGGTCTGCCTCAGACCCTGGTCTGTCACTACGTGTGGGACGCCGGTGGGCACTATGATCCTGTGATCCTTTTCCCCAATGGAGCATGAGTCCTTTCCCTCCCTGTCTGATAGGGAGCTTTCTGCCTTGAGGCCCGGGCCTTAAGCCACAACTTTCGGTTTCCTAGAGGTAATCCAGGGGTCCAAGTAAATCCTACCCCCTGAATCTGCAGTAAGAGATGGTACAGAGGCCTCAGTTATCTCTGCTACCCAATGCACTCAAGTCCTTTTACTTAAGGCTCCTGATCCTTAGGATTCCCACTGACAGTAATGAAGTACCTTGTATTTTCTGTAGATGCTCCTTCAGTTGTCTCTCTCTCATGTCTCTCCTCCTTCTCCTTTATCTCTTTCCCCTTCTTAATATTAAATAGCAAGCAGCAGCTGCCCTGCACACTCTGAGCAACAGCTCAACTCACACTGACTTCTACTTCCTGTTACAGCTAGGTTTGTGTGTGGAGCCTGCTCCACCCACTTTCTAGCATTTTCTAGAATAAGCTGGAAAGGACTACACTGCCTACAGTTCCCTGTAAAACCTGTAGGTGTCACTGCGGCGTAGTGTTGTAGTGTTTCTGAGGCTTGTAACCCATTCTCTGCCTGCCAGATAAATACATAAAACAGTATATAGTAAATTGCATGACATATCACATATACAATACCAGTTGTGGACAGGTGCCATCCTAAGCCCAGCCACAGGAATTGCGCTCTGGTATACTACATGTTCCCCCTCTGAAAATAAGCCGTCCTCGGCGACGGGCTGGGGTGAGGTTGGAAACTGGAAACAAGCAATTATCAAAGGCACCATACCCATATAAAATAGGTGCAATAGTTTGGTTAGGCGTAGCAAATATAGTGCAAATACATATAAACAACTTGGTAGTTATAGTGGGCTCCTGCCCAAAGGAAAAACTCTCAATTGGCACTTAGCATAGCGTCCATATTAGAGTGCTTCTGTAAACACATAGTAAGCATGGCTGCATTAACAGTGTAAGGGTAAGTATAGGGCTTCTGGCACAGCTCAGTACACACAGAGTCCAGGTAGTGTCCATAATTAGGAAGTCCCTTTATAGCAAAACAGACGCTCTGTGGCACATGACCTAGGTAGTGTCCGTTAGAGTCTCTGGGTTGAGGTAGAACACTGAAGTGGGCAGTCCATGGCAGATTATAACTATTTCAAACAGTTCTGGGAATCTTGGCTAAACCCAGGCACATATCTTAAACGTTACTCTTAACTCTAAGTCAGGCACTAATGCTTGAACATTACGTTACTATAACATTTTCTCATCAACAATATGACATTATAAGACAAATAACAATATGGCCAACAAGGCCTAAAGAAACTTTTTGGGCGTTCTGCTGTAATCTGGAACTTAGAATCTGTATCTGATTGGAGGTATCCCTTTAGTTGTTCTTTCTGATCTCCTTAATGGGGGTGGTTGCTCCACTACTACAGATAGTAGTTCTGCTTCCTCTTCTCTTGAGTCAGCCGGTTCTCTGGTAGGAACTCTTGGAGTGGGCACAGTAAGAATGGGTCCCAGAAAAATGTACAATGGGTCAAAAAATGTGGTTGGTACAGGAACAGATGGCTCTGAACTTTCTTCTGCCTGTAGACTAGGTTCCATATCTTTGAACTCTGCTGGAAATTCTTCCTTTAGGCAAAGTTTCAACCGATTGCGGTGCACGGTTTGAGGTTCTCTCTCTTCCTTCGCAATCTTGTAGACCTCACCGTCTGGATATGGTACAGCCACAATTGTGTAGGGTTCAGCTTCCCATTTTGGATCGAGTTTACTTGTTCGATGATGAGTCTTTAGCCAAACTCTATCTCCTATTTGCAATGGCTCCAATCGAGCATGTAGGTTGAAATCTGCCTCTTGCTTGCGTCTAGCTTCTTCCATCTTAATGGCAACAATCTCCTTAGCTTCTTCCAGACGTCTTTGGTGGTCTTTTACCCAGGTGATTTCTGGTAAAGGGTTGACTGAATCTGGTACTTGTACTCCAAGGGCCAAGTCTGATGGTAACTGTCCTTGACGTCCAAACATTAGGAAGTATGGAGTATATCCAGTAGAACAATGGACAGTGTTATTGTAGGTGTACACCAATTCAGGTAGTGATTTTGGCCAATCAGCTCTTTGAGAGATTGAGGCTGTTCTCAACATGCTGATGAGGATCTGGTTGATCTTCTCACAGAGACCGTTACCCTGTGGATGGTAAGCGGTAGTTCTCAACTTCTTGCAGTTGTGCTGTTGACATAGTTGATGGATCAACTGTGACTCAAAGGCAGCTCCTCGATCCGTTAGGATGTGATCAGGACAGCCGTATGGTAGGATGAAATTCTTCCAAAGCTTTTCCGCAGTTGTCTGAGCAGTCAAATCCTTTACTGGTACTGCTACAGCAAACTTTGTGTAGTGGTCAACTATGGTTAAAGCGTAGGTATAGCCAGACCTACTTGACTCCAACTTTACATGGTCCATGGCAACAATTTGAAGAGGACGCTGAGTCTTGATAGGATGCAACGGAGCTCTTTGATCACGTCTTTCTCCTTTGGTCTTCGTGCAGGAAGGGCATTCCCTACACCATTTCTCAATGTCCTGGCGCATGCCAATCCAGTAGAACCTCCTACGAATGGTGGCTTCGGTCTTCTGTACCCCGAAGTGTCCAGATTTGTTGTGGTACGCCTCAAGTACAATGTGGGCATCCCTACGAGGGATCAGCAACTGATGAAGTCGCTCGCCCGATGTTGGCTCAAGAGTATTCCTCTGTAGTAGACCTCGGTAGATAAACAGGCGTTTCCTCTGTCTCCATAGGCGTAGTAGCTCAGGATCAGGATAGTCTTGACGTAACCTGCGTGGTATCCGTCCACTTTGCAGGTAATCCTGGATCTCTCCTAACACTCTACTCTCCTCTTGGAGGGTCTTCCAGGACGCGTTTTCAGGATGCTGGTTGGATGGAGTTGATCTGGCATCCCGATCCTGGTTCCTTAAGACTGTAGTTGTATTCTGGTGAGCAAAACGGGTGTAGAAAGCAGGCATTTCAACTTCCTCCCATTCATCTTCCACTGAGCTGGGTGGTTCCTCCCCCGTTGGTAGGCGGGATAAGGCATCAGCATTGATGTTGACCTTGCCTGAGCGATACTTCACAGTAAATTGAAAGTTTGCAAGTCTTGATGCCCATCTTTGTTCCAATGCTCCAAGTTTTGCCGTGTTGAGATGTGCTAGCGGATTATTGTCAGTGAACACGGTGAAAGGCGTCACAGCTAAGTAATCCTTGAACTTTTCCGTCACTGCCCATACGAGTGCTAAGAACTCCAGTTTAAAAGAACTGTAATTCTGGTCATTCTTCTCGGCACCTCGCAGACCTCTACTTGCGTAGGCGATGACTCTTTCTTCACCATCTTGTACCTGAGACAAGACTGCTCCGAGGCCTAGGTAACTGGCGTCAGTGTACAACCGAAATGGTATTTGGTAGTCAGGATAACCCAGGATAGGGGGCTGGGTAAGCAGTCTCTTGAGGGTCTGGAAGGCAGTCTCCTGCCGGTCAGTCCAGATGATTGGTAGTTTCTTCTTACGAATCTCAGGTGGATGTCCTCTTAGCAGTTCTTGCAGAGGTTCTGAAATCTGAGCAAACTGAGGGATGAATCGCCTGTAGTACCCAGCGAATCCGAGAAAACTCCTCACTTCCTTAACTGTGGTTGGTGTAGGCCCGCCGTGAACTGCCGAGATCTTTTCCGGGTACAGGCTTCACTCCTTCCGGCTCACAATGTGGCCCAGGTACTTTACCTGTGGTTTGTAGGAGGTGGGCACTTTGATGGCTTGATCTTCAGGCCGTGCTGAATCAGGACTTGGAAGACCTCTGCCAGATGTGTGAGATGTCCCTCGTAAGTCTTGGAATAGACTATCACATCATCCAAATAAAGCAGTACACTCTCGAAGTTCTTATGTCCTAGACATCGCTCCATCAGCCTTTGGAAAGTAGCTGGGGCGTTACATAACCCAAACGGCATGCTGGTAAATTCGAATAAACCCATTGGTGCGGTAAAGGCAGTCTTCTCCTGATCCTCTTTTGCCACTGGTACCTGCCAGTATCCACTGGTAAGGTCCAGGGTAGAGAAGTAAACAGCTTTTCCAAGAGCAGTGAGGGACTCCTCGATGCGGGGTAGTGGGTAGGCGTCCTTGTGGGTCACGCTGTTTAGTTTGCGGTAATCCACGCAGAAACGGATTGTCCCATCCTTCTTCCTCACTAACACGAGAGGTGCCGCCCAAGGGCTCTGGCTATCTCGGACTATATTTGAATCTTTCATGTCCTGCAAAAGCTTCTTGACTGACTGGTGCATGGCAGGTGGTAGAGGTCTATGCCGCTCCTTGATCGGGGGGTGATCTCCAGTCTGAATGGTATGCTGCAGCAAGGTGGTTTTGCCAAAGTCCAGCGGGTGTTGGCTGAAGGCTTTTTGATACTGGCATGCGATGTTCAATACCCCTTTTAACTGTGCAGCTGGCGTAGCAGGGTCTCCAATATCCAGTTGAGTCCACCAGGGCTCCTGGGTCTTCTGCTCAGCGGTATCCACAACTCGAGCAGTTTGGCAGCAGGTAACTGCCTCTCCAATGACGATGTCTTCGAAGGTGACCTGTGATAGCTTCGCCACAGCGTAGAATTTTGGGAGAGTGGCTGGACTGTCACCAACATTAACTAAGCGAACTGGCACTCGCCCTTGAGAGACAGTGACTAGGCTCCTGGCAGCCTTCACTAGTGCTTGCTCCTTGATGTCAATGGGTTCCAAGAGAGCTTGATAGTCCTCTCCGCCAATGCCAGGGCGTGCTCGACACCAAAGTACAGTTTCTGCATTAGGTTGTAGAAGTACAGGTTTGGAATCGCATATACGTACTTTGCAGATTTCTCCAGATCCCCTGCTGAACTTCTGTTGAGCACTGATGTTCTTGATGGCGCACTGAATCCCCTTCTGGGTGGGTGGTGAAGCTGTGGATAGAGATGCATGCAACAACTCGAGAATCTCACCAAAACAATTCCTCATAACATTCATCCCTAAAACAACAGGTGGAAAATCATGATCCTCTACTGAAGTTACAATAACACCTTGCCTGGGCAACATAAGATTATTAACCTGAATAGTAGGCTCCCAGTAGCCTTGATGAGGGATGTGGTGACCAGAACTGCCAATAACATTAAGCCAGGGCTCAGGGGGATGAATTAAATCACACAAGTCCCAGTACTGTTCATAAGCATTTTTCTGAAAGGTAGTCACTTGAGACCCAGTGTCAATAAGGGCCTCAAAGGGTACTCCATTAAGGTAGACAGTTATTCTCGGGCAGGACGAGATGTACCTAGGACCCCAGAGCGATTCTCGAGATGGACCCTGATCTGCTGTTCCCGAGGGGTGGTCCTCGCCCTCGGGGACGTGTAGTTTAACTGGAAGCATGTGTCAGCAGAGTGTCCATACTTGTGGCAATAACGACAAGTAGGCTTAGGACGACTTGCCTTATCTGGTGCAGTCCTTGCAGGTGGACCCTTGTAGACAGGAGGTGGTGCATCTGGAACACTCCTGGCAGGATTCTCAGGAACATTGGACTGCTGAGGCCGGGTAGCGAGGTCATCTAGACGTCTGCAGAGAGTCTCAACAGTGTTTGCCAAGGAACTCAGTTGCTCCTGCAAACGGGAAACAGCATCTGGTGCAGGAGCTTGTACAGCCTGAATCACGGGCGGAGCACCTTGGGAAGGAAGCAAAGGGACAGGAATGGCAGGCCTTATGGCAGCAGCTGGACTGCCTGACAGGTTGGACGGCCCTGGACGTCACCCTCTCTCTAACACTCGAACAGCCATCCTTCTGAATTCTTGGAAAGGAAGAGTGGGGTGCTGCTCTGCAAGCATTCTCAGTTGACCTTGGGTGTTTTCAGAGTAGGCTCCCTCTATGAAACGCTCCAACAAGGTTCGGTCTGCATGAGCCTCCCAGAGGGTTCCGCGTGGATAATGGCTCCCGTGGCTTCTTGGAGAGAATAAGCATAGTCTCTGAGTGATTCTCCAGGTTTCTGTCACCTCTCAAAGAACCTCATCTGTAACTCCGACAATGAACGCGCTTCAAACTCGGACTGTAATTTAGCGAATATGTCCTTTACTGTCCTCCTCTCAGTAGGAGACCATGACTTGATCTCTCTAAGAGCAGGCCCCTCTAATTGTCCCATCAACATTTCTACTTGCTGTTCTTGGGATAAAGGATACATCCTGAATGTGGCCATCATCTGTTCTCTGAAGCCTCTAAGAGTATTAGGGTCTCCGCGGTACCGGGGCAGCCAGGGAGCACCCATGTAGTAGGGTAGAGTGAGAGGCATTGGGCCTGCAGTGGTAGTGGCCCAGGACTCAGGGGAGTCACTGTCACTTGAAGAACTTGACATTGCCGCACTTTTCCTGCTTCTGCAGCTACACAGTACTGTCTCTTTAAGATGGGCGCACAGTGTAATGTATGACAGGCTCTCCGCACACACAGAACAACGATCACTGACACAGCTGACAGGAACGATGAGAAACTCACTGGTCGTGATTAAGTAGCAGGAGCCTAAGATGGAGACTTCCTTCTTACGGAGAGTCTGGGCGGGACTCCAAGCAGGGCGCAGACTTTCACTTCCGGGTTTGAGTACAATGTATGGCAGAGGTGACACAGCAAACAATTCACGGTGCTTTAACTCCTTCAGAGCTGGAACAAAGTTCATCACAGTGCGAGAACAGCCTAATAGCAGGCTTTCAGGCAAATATTAAACACACACAGTCTCTGGAGATGCAGAGTAAACCATCTTTTGCGATTAGCACACACTGAAGGGTGGCTGTCTCACAGCTGAAATGTCGGTACTTTGTGACAGGCACACAGCCTATCCTGTTTCGTGACGCCAAGGAAAAACCCTCATGCAGCGAGCCGGGGTGGTGGAATGAGAGAGTGGGAGTGATGGTGATGAGGAGAGGGTTATGGTGGCTTGGCCTCTCCTGTATAGCGCTTAGCTCTGGAATGAGGGGACACACTGGGAGCTGCAGGATGAGAGAGTGTGCTGTTCCTGCAGGATGGCTTTTAGACTTGTCACGGTCACAGGTGGGCACGAGGGCTTCCACAGGAACAGGTTACTCTCTGGCGCTTCCCGGTGTTCTCTCTCTCTTCTGTGGGCCGCTGTAAAGGTTTAAGGGGGGGGGGGGGGTTTGCACCTGCGTGTAAGGTGGTCGGTGGTATGGACCTGTAGTTCCCCCGGGGCCAACCCCAAATACTGCTGTCCGGCAATATGGCCCTTGATGAGGGTGTGGTGCAGTGGGACCAGACAACAGGGAGACAAGGAGGGAGGCAGAAAAACAATAACTCTTTTACTGAAGAACTCAAAGGCACTTGAACAGACCGGTGGAAAACAGTTGTTAAAGCTGGTTGGCCTTGAATGGGTTACTGTGCCGGTTTTGGAGAGAGGTGGTGTGTGGAGAGACGGTCTGCCTCAGACCCTGGTCTGTCACTACGTGTGGGACGCCGGTGGGCACTATGATCCTGTGATCCTTTTCCCCAATGGAGCATGAGTCCTTTCCCTCCCTGTCTGATAGGGAGCTTTCTGCCTTGAGGTTACTAGGACGGGCCTTAAGCCACAACTTTCGGTTTCCTAGAGGTAATCCAGGGGTCCAAGTAAATCCTACCCCCTGAATCTGCAGTCAGAGATGGTACAGAGGCCTCAGTTATCTCTGCTACCCAATGCACTCAAGTCCTTTTACTTAAAGCTCCTGATCCTAAGGATTCCCACTGACAGTAATGAAGTACCTTGTATTTTCTGTAGATGCTCCTTCAGATCTCTCTCTCTCTCATGTCTCTCCTCCTTCTCCTTTATCTCTTTCCCCTTCTTAAATATTAGCCAGGCTTCTCTGGAATATCAGGCCTGCTCACAGAACAGCAAGCAGCAGCTGCCCTGCACACTCTGAGCAACAGCTCAACTCACACTGACTTCTACTTCCTGTTACAGCTAGGTTTGTGTGTGGAGCCTGCTCCACCCACTTTCTAGCATTTTCTAGAATAAGCTGGAAAGGACTACACTGCCTACAGTTCCCTGTAAAACCTGTAGGTGTCACTGCGGCGTAGTGCTGTAGTGTTTCTGAGGCTTGTAACCCATTCTCTGCCTGCCAGATAAATACATAAAACAGTATATAGTAAATTGCATGACATATCACATATACAATACCAGTTGTGGACAGGTGCCATCCTAAGCCCAGCCACAGGAATTGCGCTCTGGTATACTACATTATATACAAAGAAGAATAGTTTGGAGGGTCACCAAGAAATGTCAATGATCTGGTGATCAGATATAAACAATGAATGACATTTATTAAAATTACCTATGGTATGTTAAGTAAAAAATGCACACAAGATTTTCAGGAATAGGCCACAGAAGCCGAAAACCTGTGTGTTATATATATATATATATATATAGATCATATAGTGTGTATGGTAGCCTACCTTTTACCAACATATGATTTGTATGGGGGGATATAGATCAACTCTCCAATAATTTTGCTTTCAATGAGATAAACTGTTTCCAGAGGAGCCTGGCTAAGGTTTACCTCCTCTCAAGAATACATTCATGCTTGGCTGCTCAAGCATGAGGATGGGGAGAAGTAGCTGTTGGGGTAATAACCATTTGGCTGAAAGCTATCTATGTGTCTATCCATGTATGGCCTGCTTTAGTTACAGTAGAGTAGATAAGAGAGTGAGTGGAGATCTGGGCTATTTCACCACTGAGGAGGGCTTAAGTAAGATCTTTCCTTGGATTAGAGAAGGTGTTTGAGAAATTAATGTGGATCGTCAAAATCTTTTAAACCGAAGATAAGTACACCAGAATATGGGGCCATCTTTCCTTGGATTAGATAAGGGGATTGAGAAAGTAAAATTGGATACTTTTAAACCTAAGATAAATCCACCAGAATATGGTGCCCTCTGTTATCTTCAAGGCACCATATACTGTATCGCCTAAAAGACCATGCACATAGGCAAAAGGTCTGTAAGGAGGGTAAAAGCTGTATGGCCAAATGGGAGCAACAGGACCAATGTTTACCCTGGGTAAAGCAAGTGAATGTGGTGATTAGGTGGCCCCTCTCCAAAACAATCTATTGTTGGTGCCTACAACATTGCCTGTTTTCTTAGTTTTTTTGTGAGTAAGCAGATGAATTATAGCCTGAAATGTCACCACATTTCAGGTGAGACTCTTTAACCTGTGCAGCTTCCACCAAAATTAGGCTTTAATTGTATTATAAATGTGGGTCAGCGTACCCAATCGCTATGTGTGTGTCTTCAACAGATGAATCCACTAAGGTGGAAACACCAGAGAGACATCCCAGTCCTTTGTATTCCAAGGATTATCTAGAGGAAAATCAGAATATCTCACAGGATGAACAGGTAAATGGAGCTACTAAATGCTGTATCAATCACTGGATATTACCATCTGAGACATATATGGCATATCCTTCATAAATATATGAAACTAGGGTTACATTTCTTCTGAAGTGTCCCAGTCCTGCCTGGTGAAAGAGCTACTGTCCACACCATCCAGGCAGATAATGAATTAAAAGAACCCCTATGCTTCACAGTTCCTGAGGTGGAATCTGAATTTATCAGACATGTCATACATTTCTGAAATAGGAGTAACCCTTTTTTTATTTTAATCTAGTTTTGATTTTTCTTAAAATATTCAGAGTCGATGAAATTTGAAATAAGAAATTTAATTTCTTTTTTAGCTGGGCCAACAAACATGGCAGCATGGTTTTTACCAATACGGTGCAGCTTTCAAATTGTTAATGTTGGGGGCGTGGCTTGGACGCTGATGGAGCCAGACGTACTTCACATCAGCTCCTGCCGTCTATCAGAGAATCCTTAGCCATCGGAGCTATTACAGCTCTTTTTAGAGCTATATATACAGACATATCTTCTACTAAAGACCTATCCTATCCTGGATCTCTAAATCATCGCTTAGAGGAAGCCTCAAGACCACAAACTAGGTCCTGCTGTCGGGCTCCCCCCGGCCCGCGAGGCCTCCAGGCCGCCTGGAGAGGACTCCAAGCGGACCATCACCAGAGCGGTAGATCGGCCGAAAAGCTGCAGCAAAAGCACTCCGGCGGCCCTTCGATCAGCGTGCATCACCGTCCCGGCGACAGAGCTGCCCTCCCAGACCGGCCGAGAGATCGGAGCCATTTGCCGGGCGCTGACGGTTGCTTCCGGCGCCATCTTAGCCCGTGTGAGTGCAGGCGCAAGGCAAGAGACGAACAGAAGAGGGTCTCGGACTTACCGCTTTCTCCCCTGGCTCACCGGAGTACCCATCAGCGGCGGACAGCTGATCGCCCGCGGTGCGGGACAAGAGGCACCCTCTACAAGTTGCCCCCCTTCATCTCCCTTCTACCCCATAGGGACCCTGACACAGAACGTCTGAGAGACACTTGACATCAGCGTGCGCAAGTCATATCAAGAAGCTAAAGACTCACTTTGTTGGCTTGAAGGACAAGCCAGGCTCACTTAACCACGGTCCGGTATATATCTATATATTGAATATTTTGCAGGGAAACTCGTTCCCCCCCTACCTCCCTGAGATAGGCTAGGGCTCTGGTCCTGGTGGTATTGGGGTCGTTGATCGCCTGAGGGGCCACTAACTGATCTGGGGCTCTTCGGGCGATCCTTGCTCCTCTGCCCTGAGACCTGTTGCCCTACCCGCTAAGCTCATCAACGCGTACTGGTACTCTGTGAGTAGCTTCCACATATCTCTGATTGCAGACTAAAACCCACTAGTAATTGGTCGGCTATCTATAATATCCTGATAAGTGATCTTATTGTAATATGTGATGTATATATGTACTAGATACAACAGCATTTCCATAACACCCAAACACCTTTAACAGTACTATTCTTCCTATACATCTCACCACATAATACCACTAAAATCTGGTATATTTTCTGTGAGCAGTGTCTCTAAAGGCAAATATTATTACTCATCTGTGACATCTTTCCTATATTGACACTCACTGTCGACATACACTCGGATTTGAGTATAATTGTTGTATCTATACCTCTTATAAGCAGAGTGCTGACACCATCTAGTGGCGAACAAATAACATTGCAATCCACCTTTATTTTGTAATACTCACTTACCGGTTGGTGCTTTCTTGAAGCTAGGGGAAGGCCTGTCACTATAGATTTATAAAGCCCTATCTTTTGGCGTCCAAGACTCTGATACTTGCCTCTAATCTCACACAACATGTCTTAAATTACTAATCCACCATGCCCTCGGGCTAGCAACTACCACAACATTCTGTCATAAGCGACGCAGTGTGGCCACTCCGTTTGGGAAATTCAGATAGCCACTCTTTCTCTAGATACTCATACAATCCAACAAACAACTCCTGTTCTCACCCAATGGGTCCTTCTAAAAAACAAAAAGAGAGAGGCAAATCCCTAAGTCTAACAACCTTCTTTGCCCAGGGTAACCCGGGGAAGGGTTTGGAGGCGGACGGGGTGGTGACTAGACGGTCTTTGGCAAGGACCGCATCCCACGCAGAATCCATACAATCAGAGTCCTCTTGCTCTTCTCCGCAATCTTCAGGGTCAGAACGTCCCTTCGAATACAACACGAGCTCTTCTAGGACTTCCTCTTCACTTAAGAGAAGCGGCTCTAGACCTGGCCCCCCAGCTACTACTTTGAACGACACTGGACCACTACCTTACATTCCAATCCAGAACTCTAGTAATAGTAGTCCAGTTAAACAAAAAGCGAAAATGTCAGATATCCCATCAGAATCCGGACCACTTCAGGTCCAATCAGAAGCCCCCCTACCACATCCTCCGGATGTACTAGACTCATTTCAAGTTACAGACCAAGAAATGACCCCTACTCTCATGAAAGATTTGATGCTAGCCCTCCGGTCTTCTATACAAGGTTCTCTACAAACCTCTATCTCCACCTTGAAAGTCACTGTAGATGAGTTAGGAGACAGAGTTAATCACGTGGAGACTAAAATGGAGGAATTTTCACAGGCCCACAATGACTTGGTAGATGCCCACAATAGTGTTGAGGAAGAGTTGGATAAAATTAAAATGAAGCTGGCCGATTTGGAAGACAGGAGCAGAAGGAACAATCTTAAATTCAGAGGGATCCCAGACTCGGTCCCGAACTCGGACCTTCAACAGTACCTTCAAAGTCTGATCAAGGTTCTCATCCCAAATTGTTCCAAGAATGACCTCATTATCGATAGGGCTCATCGTTTACCTAAACCCAGATCAATTCCAGATGTTGTTCCTAGCGACGTACTGGCTAGAATCCACTTCTATCACATAAAAGATCGCATTCTACAAGCAAACAGACAGCTCAGTCAACTCCCAACTCCATATTCTTCAATCAAGATTTTTGCCGACCTCTCACAACAAACTCTGGCCGCCAGAAGACGGTTCGCTTCAATTACAGTAGCCCTTCGCACCAAGAACATTCCATATCGCTGGGGTTTCCCAACAAAACTAATAATAAGAAGAGACGGTCAAACCCATATTCTTGTCTCTCCGGAGGAAGGGAAAAAGTTGCTCACCAAGTGGAACCTACCGCTTATGGAGACCCCCTCAATGCCGGCTGCCCCGTCCGTCTCCAAACTTCCCAGGGAGTGGTCAACAGTGGGTACATGATTCGAATACTTTCTTTTAGTCTATACCTATGCCCGCAAGGGGCAATGTTATTTTAGTTAATTGAGATCCTATTTCTCGTCAAAGCTCTCAATGTCCTGTTTAGGCAAATCCGCCGCCCTCGGAATTTGCGCAGTTCTCAACTGCCTACTTATGGTTCTTGTATGTGTATCTAAGTTTGTATTCCCTTCCCCTTCCCTTCTCCCACTTTCCCCTGGTCGCATCGGCGTCTTTATACGACATTTTCTGCTCTCCCATCTCTCTCGTCAACACAATGTCTATACTAGGATATTAAGCTTGCTTATTCCCCAAAAATGGCGTTGAAAATTACATCTATGAATGTCAGAGGACTTAACAGTCCATTTAAGAGGTCCATGCTATGGAAAGAGGTCTCTAAACTCCACACAGATGTTTTGTGTGTCCAAGAAACACACCTTCTTCCTTCCGATACACATAGACTCCGGCATAAGAGTTATCCCCATATTATTTTCTCTTGTATGGATAATAAAAAAAAGGCCGGCGTAGCTATAGCAATTAAAGATACAGTTGCTTTTCACCCAATCTCCCAAATCATCGATCCCGGAGGCAGATATATAATTCTAGTTTGTGAACTGAACAATGTAAAATACACCATTACCAATATATATGCCCCCAACTCCAATCAGCTCAGATTTATAAATAAAACAACTAAAAAAGCGAAAAAGATCTCCCAGGGTACGGCTGTTTTGTGTGGGGATTTCAATCTGGTCTCAGACCCCTTAATAGACTCTTCTTTGCGACCCCCGTCTGTCCGCAAAGGCATGTCCTCTTGGATAGGACAATCTTCCTTGTACGACGTTTGGAGGTGCATCCATGCTTCAGAAAAAGACTACACTTACTATTCAACCAGACATCAAACCTACTCTAGAATAGATATGTTTCTGGTGGATGGATGGACCCTTCAGAATATAGAGAATTGTGAAATTGGTATGATATCGTGGTCGGACCATGCACCGATCACGATGTCTATCAAAACTGGACACTCGGGCTCCACCCCTTTCTCGTGGCGAAACAACACCAGAATATTCTCTGATCCTATCCTCCAAAAAGAGATATTAAAACAGCTTACCCAATATTTTTCGTTAAATCAACACTCAAGCACTAACCCATTCATATTATGGAACGCACATAAAGCATATATCAGAGGTATTCTAATACAAATTTCCTCTAAAGTTAAAAAACAAAGGACCAGAAAATGGGAAGAATTAGTGAACACCTTGAATACACTAGAGGCTCAACAAAAACAAAACCCTTCTCACAAAACCCATCTAGATTTATATAAGGCCAGACAAGCCCTTAGGGAACATCTACTAGATAACTTTGATAAACAAACTAAAAACATACAATTAACCTATTATAAGTCCTTAAACAAACCCTCCAGATTAATGGCGAACAGGGTAGCTTTGATAAGGCACAGATCCACTATTCCCTATCTGATGTCCGCCGATAAATCTCATAAAATAACGCACCCGCAGGCTATAGCTGACGCCTTCAGCGACTTCTATACCAAACTTTATAACTTAAAGGAGGATTCCTCTCTACAACCCCCGCAATCTGAGGATATCCAAACGTTTCTAGCCTCTCTTAAACTCCCCTCTTTATCTTTGGACATGATTAATAAGCTCAATTCCCCATTTTCATTAGCAGAAGTGGCACATACAATACGGTCTCTTCCAAGAGGAAAGGCACCAGGCCCGGATGGATTTTCCAACGAATACTTGCAAACCTTCTCCCCACTCTTAAACCCACATCTGGTCGACATATGCAATTCAGCTATGGAATCGGGCAACTTACCCCCGGAAATGCTACAAGCCACCATAATTACGATCCCAAAACCGGGGAAAGTGCCTGATTCACCGGCTAACTTTCGCCCTATCTCGCTACTCAACTCGGACACTAAGGTATTTGCAAAACTGATAGCTAACCGACTAGCGGATATTTTACCAACACTGATTGCAGCAGACCAGGTGGGGTTTATCAAAGGGCGCCAGGCTCCGGACGCCACCAGAAGACTGATTAATATTATACACCATATTGGAACCAATAAGTTACCTTCTCTGCTTCTATCTTTAGATGCAGAGAAGGCTTTCGATAGGATACACTGGAAATTCGCGTTCTCAGTGCTAGAGAAATTCGGATTCACAGGCCCTATCCTTCAAGCTATTCAATCTTTATATACCTCTCCCTCGGCCCGAGTGTTATCCAACAATATCCTCTCTAAGCCCTTTCAAATAACAAATGGAACTCGCCAGGGATGCCCTCTCTCCCCCCTTTTGTTCGTGTTGCTAATGGAACCCTTAGCAGAAGCAATTAGGTCAAATCTAGATATATCAGGTATCACAACTTCACATAAAGCACATGTTATATCTCTCTTTGCAGACGATGTTATCCTAACACTCTCCAATCCTGCTCAATCTCTGCCCTCAGTCATGGAAGTTCTTACAACATTCGGGAATCTTTCTTACTATAAAATTAATGCCTCAAAATCAATGGCCCTAGATTTTCATCTGAGCTCTTCAGAGATCTACAAATTAAAAGCCTCCTTCCCCTTCCAGTGGCAGAATCAGACACTGCCATACCTGGGGATAGTCCTCACTAAACACTGTTCCAACCTGGCTAAAACCAATTTAATTCCTTTGCATGATTCTTTACGCAAAGAGATTGATAGAATTTCCAAAATAGAAAACTCCTGGCTGGGACGAATCATCTTATATAAAATGCTTATTCTCCCTAGAATATTATATTTTCTGAGGACTCTACCTATTCCTATCCCAAACTCGGTGTTTGCTATGTTTCAATCGCAGCTGAATAACTTTGTATGGCAATCAAAACGCCCGCGTATAAAATCTTCTATTATGCACAAAAATGATCGGTTTGGAGGCCTAGGACTTCCTTTACTAAAAGCCTATCATGTAGCGATTACCTTAGATCAGCTACAACACTGGTGGGCACCGACCAATAATAAACTTTGGATTGCTATGGAAGCCAGTGCCATAGCCAATTCTTCACTAAGGCATTTGATGCTAAATCCGTATGCCTCCCCTCAACCTCAGGGGTCCTTCTCCCCACCGATCAAAGTATCCCTGATATATTGGGAGTTGTTGAAACCGTCTTCCTACCCTTCTATTCCGTTTAGTGAGCTCCCGATACCGATTCAATCATTGTCCATTAACCTCCCCCATATCAGATTTTCCAACTGGGAACAGAGGGGTTTAATAAACATACAGGACTTGTTTGAGGACGACAAGATCGCCTCTTTCTCCTCTCTCCAATCTAAATACAGTTTGCCATCTACCGACCTTTTCCAATACCACCAAACTGTGCACTTCCTAAAACAGAATAATATGCAGACCCACAGAATCCTCGCACCCATCCTTTCTATCCTAAACAAAAAGCTTTCTAAAACTCAAAAAGGCACTAAGACAATTTACAATATAATAACCAACAATATGACTTTTACAAAGACCGACGATATTATCAAGTGGGAACGAGACTTGGGTAACACATTTACAGATCAGCAATGGAAGGCGGCGTTGCAGTGGGCCCATAGGTCCTCTGCGTCAACCAGTTTCAAGGAACAATATCAAAAAATTCTGACACGTTGGTATTATACGCCCCTCAGACTCTCCATTATCTATCCTAACCTCTCTCCGCTATGTTGGAGGGGATGTGGCTCCCAAGGCTCTCTCCTACACATTTTTTGGAATTGCCCGCAACTGACATTATTTTGGAGAGACATCCTATCCCTGACATCTAAGTTCGCGCAGGTCCCTTGCCCTACAACTCCAGACTTTGCACTATTTTTAATAGATATCAATAATGTTCCATTTTTAAATAGGACAATAGTATGCCACATCCTACACGCAGCAAAACTAGCAATAACCAGACGATGGAAAAAGGTTGGTCCCCCCTTAACATCAGAGGTTATAGATATAGTGTCTATAAATTGCGGGTACGAGAAAATATTAGCTTTTAGAGAGGGAACCCCGTTTAAATTCTTCTCAAGATGGGCGGAATGGATGGCAGAATACCCATCTTCACAGACATAATTACACATAAACCCGCTTGGAGCTTTTAGATGCCGATGCGACCAGATCCCCCCCCCCCACACACTTTTCCGTCCCACCCCAGTTCCATTCCCCCCTTCCATTTTCAGTTACACTCTGTTGCACACAGGTTTGCAGATTATCTGTTTGTTACAGAGGAATGTGATATTACTGAAGGGTCACCCTCAGGCAGCTATGCATATACCTTCCACCGACACTTCGCCTTCCGCGGAGAGGGATCGGCTCTTGTTTTTGATGTAGGCTATCAATGTACACACCCGCTAATACCAGTTATATGACATTATGAGCTATCTAGGTTATAACTCCAACCTAGCAATACACACCAGAGATGAATTGTTATCAGATTAATATCATCCATTGTTGTTTTGAGAAGAAGAAATATTGCAACCTATGTACTCATACACACTGTTGAGTTAGCATGTCATAAATGTCTTAACATTGCCTGCAAAATGGATTTATATCAATGAATGTCATTCCTCTTGTTATCGATATATTCTATTTGTTGAAAAATTCAATAAAAAAATTATTGGAAATTGTTAATGTTCGCTTGATGTTGTAGCTAAACAGCAGTTTAACCCACAAAACTGTGTGACCATACTTCCACCAAACTATAAGGAGTCAAGTTAGACTGTGGTACAACTACACATCATCATGGTCTCAAGCCATACATGTTCTTCCAGAATCCACTCTGCATGGTCTTACTCTTTAATACTCCAACTGTCTGTCGTTTGTTCCATATCTGGTGAATTAGGTTACAAATCCGACTGATATAAAAATTGAAGATATAAAAGAAGAAGAGATATATGCAGGAGAAACCCAGTTGTGTGGGGAGCAAATTGCTAATGATATCATCACTGGTAAGTGACAACCACTGAAAGATAAAAATAATTTACATATTCTAGTTATTTTGTCTGCATACTAATCTTTTATTCTATATTCTCTGTAAGTACCATCTGTAGGATAAAGTCTTCCTATCTGTCCATCACATTAAAGGGGATGTCCAAGCTAAATTTAAAAAATACAAATGAATTACAACTGTTTAATAAAAAAAAATGAAAATATATGTATAGTGGGGAAACTAAGTATTTAGTCGGCCACCAATTGTGCAAGTTCTCCCATTTAAAAAGAAGAGAGGCCTGTAATTGACATCATAGGTCGACCTCAACTATGAGAGACAAAATGAGAAAACAAATCCCGAAAATCACATTGTCTGATTTGGAAAGACTTTATTTGCAAATTATGGTGGAAAATAAATATTTGGTCACCTACAAACAAGAAAGATTTCTGGCTCTCACAGACCTCTGTCCACCACTCATTACCTGTAGTAATGGCACCTGTGTGAACTTGTTATCAGTATAAAAGACACCTGTCCACAGCCTCAAACGTCACACTCCATCCCTCCAGTGCAGTCGTCCTGTCCTCTTTGCAGAAAAACATCCCACAAGTATAATATTTTCATCATCATGCTTCATGATTGGGACGGTGTTCTTGGGGTTGTACTCATCCTTATTCTTTCTCCAAACCATGTGAGTGGAGTTGATACCAGAAAGTTCTATTTTGGTCTCATCTGACCACATGACCTTCTCCCGCCATCTCTGGATCATCCAGATGGTCATTGGCGAACTTCAAACGGAGCTGGATATGTTCTGGTGTGAGCATGAGGACCTTGCGAGCCATGAATCCATGACGGCATACTGTTTTCCGAACACTCTAGTTCCAGTTCTTTTTAGGTCATTGACCAGATCCTCCTGTGTAGTTTTGGGCTGATTCCTGACTTTTCTCAGAATTATCCTTACCCTACAGGACGAGATCTTGCATGAAACCCCAGACCGAGGAAGATTAACAGTCATCCTGTGTTTCTTCCATTTTCTAATAATTGCGCCAGCAGTTTTTGCCTTCTCACCAAGCTGCTTGTCTATTGTCCTGTAAGCCATCCCAGCCTTGTGCAGGAGTACAATTTTTTGTCCCTGGTGTCCTTAGACAGCTATTTGGTCTTGGTCGTAGTGGAGAGGTTTGAGTGTGATTGACTGTGTAGACAGGTGTCTTTTATACAGGTAATGAATTAAAACAGGTGCAATTAAGGTAATGAGTGCAGGGCTAGGAGGACTCTAATAAATAAATGCAATAAAATGCAAATTACTTATTTAAAAATCATACAAGGTGATTTTCTTGGGTTTTTCTTAGATTCTGTCTCTTACAGTTGAAGGGTACCTATGATAAAAATTAGAGACCTCTCCATTCATTGTAGGCGGGAGAACTTGCCAGAAGTGTGTATGTGTTGTGTGTGTGTGTGTCCACCTTTGCTGCAGCCATTCAGTATCCCCAGTGGTTATATGCCATTCCCTTGACCTCACCGCATACCTGCTGATCATTTTCTATGCGGTGAGGTCAAGAGAATGGCACATAGCTGCTATAGCCAATGACTTGCCGCAGTGACCAGAAGATACTGCCAGCAGCTTGAGTACAAAATATGTATATATTTGTTTCTACTAAAAGCGGTGGCCGTTTTTTTTTTGGGGGGGGGGGGGGATTTAACTTTGAGATCTCCCTCAGTAGTCTGAATAGGGTTGTTACTGGAGCATGTATTTCTGCAAAACTCATTCAGATGATGGCTGCAAGAAATCTGTCCTTGTCCTCTTCATCTCACCTACTTTTCTTGCTGTGTATCTTACTGTATAATATTGTTACATTTCTTCAAGAACACACAGTATCCGAGTAAAAATGTGGATAAAGCACAATGTACATGACAGCACCAATATGGAAAGTATGTATATGGACAATCCTAACCTAATCATAACGTAAACTCACATGAGGTGCTAAAAACTCCTTACATAAAAAAGTAACAAAATACCATACACATAGAACATAAAAGCAGCTAAGCATACAGACCATAATATGTACACCCCAATGCACGTTTCGCCTAGTGCTTCTCATCTGGGGATGGAGTCTTACAATATTAGGCCATATACTTAAAGGAGTTGTCTCCCTTCAGAGTTTCAGAGAATGCATGAATGAAATACTCTGCCACTTCCTGGTTCAGACTGACTCATTTGCATAAGCTCCTTGCTTGTACAGCTCTGTGCTGTGCTGTGCTTTCAGATGCTAAATAATCAAAAACCCCAAACACAATGGTTTTTGCCCAAAAAAACTAATTACAGTTCTGTTTTTTACATAAATCAAGCTTTTTACTGCTGAGCAGCACAGGACACTGCCATGACCTGTGTGATGACCTCACTCACTGTTATCTCATTGAACAAACAGCAGGGGGAGAATTGTTTACAGGTCTGTTACTGAGGGAACTGAAATAGCCAGGGAGGTCATAAATTCACTTGTATCTCCTTGGGAAAACAGAGGAACAAAGCAATATATTTGGAAAATGTCTTTATTTTGTGTTCCCTACAATTTGAAAGTAATTCTTTGTAGCGAGACAACCCCTTTAAAGGCAGATGTAGAATTGACTGTATACTGTAATACTATAAAACTGTTAATGTAAATGAAATAAAGCCATCACACATATATACTATTCAATCACAGTGTGAATATTTAATCATCTGCTATATATAATAGTTTCTACTATGGTACATAGTCATGTGAAAACAGTACTTGAGCTTCCTTTTTAAACAGTATATAAAAGTAAAGGTGATGTAACTAAATCAAAACCATTAACAAACTGACTTTGTGATAATTTATAAAATATTATTCTTTGAGGGAATTTGTGAAATGGGATATACAGATCCAACCTATACAGTATCTGAAATTGGTGCTGTTGTTGGTGCTATAAAACAGAAACAAGTGATGCTTCTACTGCTGCTGTCTCCCGGTTTTCTGTTGTCTTCCTGGTCCCTGCCTTGTCCCTGGACTGAGGAAGAGCAGCAGCAAAGTAAATGTCGAAGTATCCCTTTTTTTTATTTGTTTCAAAGCAACAACAGTCCCAAATTGAAAAAATAAGTTTAATCTGTAGAACCTCTTTAATGGATGTAAAATATTTGCATGCTTTTAGAGTAAGCTGCATTTACTATGTTGTGACTTTTTTAGCAACTTTATGTTGCTCTCACCAATATTCTTTAAAAAAAAAGTAAGAGGATTTGTGGCCTCTCATGACATTAGTCCATAAGATAACAAATTTTAGCTGAAATATACACCTTCAGATTTAGACACACTAAATTCTAAGATATATGCCAAATGCATCCATGTGCTTCTTAATATAGTTGGTTCATGCATTCCCCACTTTTGTTATTTTTCTAGATGTTCACAGGCAAACTGTTTTGGCTACATTGGTAACTTGCATTTGCCTGACGTCACCACTCAGACCCTTCTGGACACAGAAGCTGTACCCGCACGATTACTGCTGGAGCCTGGCTTTGACTGACAGACAGGCTCCTGCAGTAACACTACCGGGATTAGAGATGACTCTGATCCCAAACATTTGGTCCCTTAGATGTCATGGTCAGTAGATATTCTAGCATCTAAGTGTTTGGACAAAGAAAGGGGCTACTATTGTCACTACACAAATACAATTACGAGCTGCAATGGATTGACTTGCTCTAGTGGAAAGGACCAAAAAGCAAACAAAAAGTCCAGCTCACCCACTCATCAATAGAAGGAAGCACACGGACTTGTGGTGAACCACCCACGTATATATGCATATAACAAGGAGAGAAAAGGTCTAGCTTCCAAGAATACAAAACTTTTTTATTATGCCAAGATTCAAAACCAAACACACATCTAATATTGTGCAGTGTGATTTACATTAGTTTCAATGTAAAACATTCATCAGCGTTCAGACGTCGCTTGCCGATATGTGTTTTACATGCGTTTCTCTGATGCGTCTTTTAGATCCATTCAAATAATTGACATGTCAGTGCTTGATCCATTTTACACAGCAGATACCTTATTTAAAACTATAGGGTGCGTTTCTGCTGCACAGAAAACGCATCCAAGCATGCACCACACTTTGGGTATGCCTTTGGATGCGTTTTGCGCAGCGCTTTTCACTCCATTTTTCGGATTGAAAAACGCCATGTGAACATACCCTATTACACACACATTTGTAGATGAGGTATGTTTACCATTTTCTGTTTTATTGACATCTCACTATCAATATACAATGTTCCTGGGATGAAAATTGTATTCTGAATTAATTATGGGAAACTTTATGTACAAATTATTTAAAATATCCACTTAGTTGTGTTTTGAAATGGATACAATAAAGTCTGTTTCTATTTCTAACAGATGACTACACCAAAGATAATGTGGGAAATATAGATGATTCCACAAGACTTCTTAGAACATTTATACCATTTGCTTTCCACAGCAAAGATCCAACTACTGATCCCTCTAATCTAAAGGAACCTCCATCTGATCAATCACAAGTTGTTCAACAAAATACAAGAGACACAGGGGGTAAATTATTTCCATGTTCTGACTGTGGGAAATGTTTATCAAGGAAATCCCTTCTTACTGAACATCAGAGAACTCACACAGGAGAGAAACCATATTCATGTTCTGAATGTGGGAAATGTTTTGTTAGAAAATCACGTCTTATTGAACATCAAAGAACTCACACTGGGGAGAAACCATTTTCATGTCCCGAATGTGGGAAGTGCTTTAAACATAAGTCCACTGCTGTTAACCATCAGGTCGTCCATACAGGGGAAAAGCCCTTTTCATGTTTGGAGTGTGGGAAATGTTTCAGTAGGAAATTATTTCTTAATGAACACTATGTGACCCACATAGGGGAGAAGCCATTTTCATGTTCGGACTGTGGTAAATGCTTCACAAGGAAATCAAGTCTTATTGAACACCTGAGAACTCACACAGGAGAGAAACCATTTTCATGTCCAGACTGTGACAAAAGTTTTAGCCAGAAGTCCGATCTCATTAAGCATCAGGTTATCCACACAGGGGAAAAACCATTTTCATGCTCAGAATGTGGGAAATGGTTTAGTAAAAAATCACATCTTGTGAAACATCAGAGAATTCACACAGGAGAGAAGCCATTTTTATGTTCAGAATGTGGAAAATGTTTTATTAATAAGTCTGATCTTGTTAAACATCAGAGAATTCACACGGGGGAAAAGCCATTTCCCTGTCCAGAATGTGGTAAGTGTTTTATCCGGAAGTTTGATCTTGTAAAACATCAGATAATCCATTCAGGGGAAAGGCCATTTTCATGTTCAGAATGTGGAAAATCTTATAAACAAAGCTCGGCTGTTGCTCAGCATAAGAAGCGAAGCCATTGTAATGTTCGAACTTTGGAAAATGTTCAACTTCAGGTATAGTGTGTTAGAGAAATCAAATAGATTAAACATTTTATTGTCAGAATTCTCTCTCCTGCTTAACTCGGCTCTTATTTTAGACTTTAAGCATACAGACTTTAAGCAGATACAGAATTGGAGTATAATAAGTAAACATGATTACATGAGAACAGAAACAATGCATCTAACTGTTATTAGTCGTGATTAATCCCCTTAAAGGGGATTTGCCAGGACGCAAGTTTCTTACCTCTCTCCTTAGCACAGGGAGAATGTCAACAAATCACGTTTCATGAAGGCTGCAGGGCTGAGAGGGAGGGGGTGAGTAAGGAGTGAGGAAGAAGGGAGCGTCTCAAAACTTAAGTGAAATAATAAACACTACAACAGTGGATTCTCAATACAGCAAGACACAGCCTAGACTGCACTTTCTACCCGGTGCCTTAAAAGCTCATTCATTTTGCCAGTCATCAGATAAGAAGTGTTTCACGCAAGCGCGGCCTGTCAACTCCTGGGTCATGTCTAGTGGAAGCTTTGAGGTAACTAAGGGGGATTGAGAAATGCTGTAGCTCTCAGAGTCTTCACTTTTTTTAATGACATATATTTAGAAAAGTGATTAAATACCCATTTTGGAGGATCCCAAGTCAACATTACATGGTGGCAAAACCCCTTTAAGAAAGCTCAAAGCAGCAGAAAAAGTATTAGCATTAGATCACCTATCATAGTGAAGATAAAATAAGAACACACGTCGCTATGAAATATACGGCTCAGATGATAACATTATTTCATCCTTACGTTATTACGTTGTCTGTAATAATAAGGGTATGTTCACACGGCTTTTTTGGATCTGATTTTAGATCCGAAAATCGCATACAAAAACGCAACGTCGATCATATCCAAAACACATCCAACATGCATCCAACACACAGGTGCGTGTTTGGATGCGTTTGGGCTGCAGCAGCAACGCAGCCTATAGTTTTAAATAGGGCTCCTGCTCTGCTTTCGGATCAAGAATTGACATGACAATTCTCAGAACGGATTCAAAAGCCGCAAGTAAACGCACATCAGCGATCACTCGTCTGAACGCCGATCCATTACACTGCTCATTGTTAGATGCATGTTTGGATAGACGGATCCAAACACGCATCTAATAACGTATGTTCACACAGACTCAACACGACGTGTGAATATACCCTTAAACAAAAAATATAAGACATTTTATACAGAAATACCTCTTAAAAGGAAAAAGTGGGCTTGCACATTTGCATTTTCTAATCTAATCTGTACAAAAAACTAGAAAATGTTGCATTCAATACACATAAGAGTTCCATGTATATATACAGGTGACAAGAAATAATACAGCCAGTCATCAGCATCTTAAAAAAAGTTCTTTATTGTTTATATTTGATGCGTTTAACTCTTTAACGACCGCCCGCCGACTTTTGATGTTGGCTGGTGCGGGTTGTTCGTCTGCAGCGATGTCTTTTGGCGTCGCTGCAGACATCGGAGTTTTCGGCCCCGATCCCAGAGCATCTCCTGCAGGCACAGGGGAGCGGAGGAAACCTCTGCAACCCGTTTCTTTAACCCTTTGATTGCGGCGGTGCGTTACCACAGTGCAATCAAAGGGTTTCCCCTGTTTTGCCGCGTGATCGGAACACCCGGTGACCTGACAGAGCCCGGGGAACGGCTGGACAGTCAGCCCTGGGGACCTAGAGTGGCCCCAGAGCTGTCTGTGTACTAAGCCAGTGACTAGGACGCACTGTGTGCTGTCCTAATCACTGCCTGTGTCAATCTGACACAGATTATAATGCATTAGCATATATGAATATGCTAATACATTACCACGTGTAAAAAATTTAAAACAGTTCTCCATTCATGGGATTAAAAAAAAGTAAAAAAAAACAAACCATAAAAAGTGTAAAAAAAAAAAAAAAAGTATTTAATAAAAAATAATTGTGCATAAATTACACACAAATAAACCTACACATATTTGGTAGCACACGACCATATAACCAGTAGAATTAATCTAACAAGTTAAATAAGTGTGAAATTGTGAATGGTGTAAAAAAAAAAAAAAAGAAAACAAAAAAGCAAAAGAAAATACTGTCAATTATTTATATGAACTTAAACTATCGCCCATAAAGTACATACGTTGACTCGAAAAAAAAGTTACAACTGGAGGCAAAAACTAAAAAAATGTTCCGGTCATTATCTACTTTTCAGGTGTTCGGCTTAAGGGGTTAAAAGAACTGTTTTGGGTTTTTTGTTTTTTTTTAATGACTTTTTTTTTTCTTGTGAACTGTTGTGATCGATGAGGATTGACAGTCTGTTGCATTATGAGTGGTGGGCGCTTCTGCCTTCCACATAGGGGTTCTAGATTCAAATCCCTGCAGGAGCCAAACACGTGGATTTCTTTTTTTTGCCTTAATGAACACACCTCAATGAGGTTTATTTATTTGCACTGTTTGACTAATTACTAAAGAGTAAAGAGAACCGGAGAAAAATGACAGCACCTGGGGTTGAACACTCGTTCAGCAGTGAGTGTGTGTGATTACTAAGCAGGGAAGAGACTGACAGTGTCAAGGTCGTAAGGCGACAATGGATTTCCTGTTCCCACGCCGGTACTCCAAATCAGTGTCTAAGTGCACGGCCGCCATGAAAGAAAGAGCCAGACATGTTTGTTCCGATTCAATCTTATCCATTGCACTACCTCTTTATTCATGGAGCGGTACACAAATTTATACGAGTAGAAAATGGGGTCGTGGGCGCATGCGCAGTGGGACAGTCCATAGGAAGGGGTTGAGCACAAGTTCTCTATTGTTCAAGTCGTTGCAGGCAGATTGTAACAGCCAGTGCTTCTTGTACATGTAGCGAAACTCATTTGCTTGTTGGCAGGAATACACGTGGAATCGCGGCCATCATGAATGCCTTCAATTCCTGCACGGTGGCGGGGGGGGGGGGGGCGGGGGGGGGGGTCCCATCGTCCTCAAATGGATATATGGGATATCTTATGGTCTTATAAGGAGGAAAGCTTGGTATTTTCTTATAAACAAAACTTTAGCTTATTGAACCACATTGTACACATATTAGCATTAACCTCACATTACCCCCTAAAATGCCAAGCTTTCCTTATACTCAAACTCTAATTTACATAGATTTAGCCTTTGGAGCTGCTCACACCGTGGGGGATGGGGTTGGGGATTTCTTCTGAGGGTTCGCAGAGAGCCATTTCTATAACAACCTCTTGTCTTCCTCTTACTAACCTCCCTTTCGATGTGAGGGTCTCCCATTCTGACCCTAAATTAATTGATTCATTCTGTGTTTGGCTTAGGTCCACCCAAAATATGGTGCCCCCTCTTGCTCTCTCCCAGAATCCCACACAACACGAAAGGGATATACAAGAGCATATCTAGTGGTGGGGTCCCTTTTGCAGTGAGAGGCGTGGATCCAGGTTGGCTTTCCTTCTAGTTTGACTGCAGTCGGGGTGATCAAAACCATGTGAATGGACCTTCAAATCTGGGTTCTAGGCAATTTCTTCTGATGTGCCTTTTCAAATACACTCGATCTCCTGGTTTGAAGTCGGTACCAATTTCACCTGTAGATTCTGGAAGAGAAGCAGAAACTGCAGCATGCAAATTAGTCACTTTTGGACAATTCAATCACAAATTGAACATTTTTTTCAGTACTCTCACTCAACTCCTGCTCCCTAATTTCAAAAACTGGGGGGGGTTTTACCCAAACAGAATTTCAAAGGGGGTTCAGGCCATGTTTTCCCTGTGGAGTGTGTCTGATATGGTACAGAACAATTGGGAGAAGTTCTGTCCAAGGTAATGGGGAATCACTGGTCATTTTCAAGAGTTTGTTTTTCAGCGTACCATTCATTCTCTCTACCTTCGCTGAGCTTTGGGGATGGTACGGGTGTGGAGGCCCAAATCTACCCCTAACATGTTCCATAACTCTCGGAAAACCGAGGAAGAGAATGCTGGACCCTGGTCTGACTCGATCACCTAGGGATTTTAAATCGACAAGCTATTTCAGTAATCAACATTCTTTGCCGTTACTTTGGAGGTCATGTTGGTCACTGGGTATGCTTTGGCCATCCCGAAAACATGGGCCACTGCCACTAAGACATATTCGTATTTTAAACTCTTTTGCAACTGGATGTGGTCCACTTGGATCATTTGTAAGGGATATTCTGGATTCGCCAATTGCTGAATGGGAACTTGAGATGTAGGGGATTGGTTGCAGGTGGGACAGACTGAACAGGCTTGATTGTAGGCTGCAATCATGGAGCGAACCTGGGCAAATACAGCTTCTGCACATAGGCCCAAAGCTTGGTTCTTTCCTCTGTGAGTGGGCCCATGCCGCAATAGCAGGGGTACATTCGCCTAGGGAGGCAAACAAGTTGTCACGGCCGGCGCCGCTCCCCGGCCCGCGGGCCGCGGGCGCATCCGTGGTCCCCCTCCCGGGTGCGCTCCGGGGTCGGGTGCCCCCGCTGGCCGCGGGGCGAGCCGGGGGGCTGCGTCTGCGTGGACTTACCTGACCGCGCTCCTGTGGCCGGCCGCGCCCTCTGCCCGGCGAGGCGCGCGTGCCTGTGTCCTAAGGCGCAGCGCGCGCTCGTTCCGGGGATTTAAAGGGCCAGCGCCCTGATTATTGGCTAATTGCCAGGCGCTTCGCCTACTTAAGGATACGTCCCACTCTCCCGCCTTGCTGGATCGATGATGCCCCGTGCCCTAGTGAAAGCGTTCCAAAGCAATACTCTCGCCTTACCGTGTACCAGACCCCTCGCTAGTTCTCAAATGAACCTTTTGGGCCGCCCAGC
>JAODAL010028287.1:0-53582 GCA_025379985.1 Phyllomedusa bahiana | reverse complement strand
AACAAATTCTTTGCCTTTTTTTTTATAAGGGGGGACCTTAGTATAGCTGCATTAAGCAAAAGGCCCCAAAAAATTCAAAGCAAACCTTGAGCCACTTGACAATTGTGAAAACAAATGTCTGTTAGAAACAACATTTTTTTATAATAGACCTGTAGTATAGCTGCATTCACAGCAAATCCCCCAAAAATTTAAAAATGACTCTGAGCCACTTTGACAATTGTGAGAAAATCTGTAGAAACATTTTGTTAAAGACCGAGTACTCACAGAAAATGCCCCAAAATTTAAAATGACTCTCAGCCACTATTAAAATGTGGGAAACATCATAAAAGACATTTTTAAAGACCTGATATTGCTATCTCACAGCAACATGACCCCAAAAATATAAAATGACTTCCTCAGCACTATTAAAAATTGTGAGGAGAAATGCCACTTAAAAGCCACATTTCTTTCCAAAGGACCATGATTATATGCTGTATCTCACAGCAACATGACCTCAAAAAATTATAAATATGACTTCTCAGCCACTATTAAAAATTGTGATGGAGAAATGCCACTTAGAAGCCACATTCTGTTCCAAAGGACCATAATTATAGCTGTATCTCACAGCAACATACCTCAAAACCATTGACAATGCGAAAACTTCTAAAGATAAAGTGAGTAAATGGAATACGGTGTTGTCATGAAACCTTGCTGTCTTTTACAGTCTCCTCACAGCAAAACCAGCAAAATGAACTGTTGGGAAAAGAGAATAAAAATTGCAGTAAGAAATATCATTTTAAAAAAAGTTTTCAAGAGGACCATTTCTGTTTGAAGAGGAATGTAAGTAACCGGCAACTAATCGTGACCTCGGCAATTGGGCCACAACATCATCAGAGATCCATGCCTGATTCATCTTGATAAAGTCAAACGATCCACATTATCTTGTGAAAGCCGGATGCGTTTGTCTGTAATGACTCCTCCAGCTGTGCTGAAGGTCCGCTCAGATATGACGCTGGCTGCTGGGCAGACAACACCTCTATGGCTGAGCAGAGCTCGGGCCATTCGTCCATTTTGGATACCCAGAAGTCTATTGGGTCCGTAACACATACAAAAACATCGTGTTGAGACCAGATAGTCGTGCAAAATTAGCCCATGATCTTAAGCTGGTCTCTGTGTGTTGGATGTGTGCCCTGCATTGCATGCGTTGGTGAGGTGGTAAATAAAGATTGCCGAGGTCACCCATTAGGCTTCTGCCACCAATGCCTGTCTGTGCTGCTGCTGCTACTCCATACTTGGCACTATCTTCTACTGCTGTCACGTCCAGCTGATGTTGTTCCATTCGTTTCAACATGACATTTGAAGAACGTGAATCAGACGCAACAGATGTCACCGTTGGATCGAAATCAGCAATGTCCCATTTCCCTGCATTTTACTCTCTATTTGGGTGGTTGGAAGGGAAAGTACTGATTTTTTTGTTTTGTACCGTAATCCGGGGATCCAGGATGGTGTGCCACCCAGTAACTGTTGTTCAATTTGATTGGCCTTAAATCGAGGATCATGTTGGGGAAATGGAGCATCCAAGCAACTCATGTGAGAGATGGAGCCTTGATTTCCCAAGCCCTCTTCTGGGTCGAGGGTCACTAGCAAACTGCATCTTACCTCATCGTTTCCTCCTCCGCCCTCAATTCTACGCCAACCTCTTTCCAAGGCAGGGACTCGTAAGTCGGTGTCTAGGAATACCTCCTTTCCTCCGCTTCCTCCGCACCCTTTCAACACAGCCCTGGACTGCCTTGAGATGATGCAACCCTGATAGCTGATGCGCTGCCTTGCACTAGCTTCTGGACCCCGAACCAACTGCCTAATGAAGACCGATAAAATTGAGAAACTGTCAGGCCTTGTGGATTCGACGGAGAGAAGGCCTCCGTGTCCGCATCTTGTCCCGTCTCCGTCCTCCGTCGCTGCGGGGACCTGTTGTTTTTACAGATGTCTCAACGATCGTTCCAGAACTAAATTCAACCATCAATGCTTCATGCTGACAATGGCATCGTCCCCCGCTCTGAACATTTTGGATGGCTTCTTCCAAAAAAAACTGGCAAGGATGGTGCAGAGCTCTTTCGCCCTCCTCCACTCTCGGTGGCTCAACACTCCCTAGGTCCCCACCCCGCTGCTTGTCAAGCCATGTGTCCACTTCATACTGCGTATTGGTATTGCGCTGCTGCCAACAATCGCTGGAGCATTGGAGGTGGAATTCCAGCGTGTTGCCCACGTCAACAATGAGACGGTTGACGGGGAGCCAGAGCTGATGCTGCAAACGCAGCCAGGAGGCGGGACGAAGCAGGTGCGAACGGCGGAAGTGCGAACTTAGACTTCGAGCCTCCTCATCAAGCAGTCAGACCCGGGTAGCTCTTTTTAGAAATTTCCTGGACGACAAGGTTATGACATGTGCCAGGCAAGGGATGTGCTCCAGCATAACCGATCTTAAGTGGCGGCCAGCAGATTTTCGCCCCGTTTATCCACATCACCTTGCCTGGCACAAGTGTTCTTGGCATCCGCCAGCGCTCTGTCTCCTCGTTTACGGAGATCCTCCACAGCTCCTGACCTGTGTGTGGACGGTCTCCAAGACAGATAATTTCAACACACGGCCTGGTTTCCTCTGGGCCCGTGATGCCAACCATCGGACCTTGGGGAAAGAGGCCCTGCACCATCCCTGCGGTTTTTGAAGACGTGCGCCCGAGCCTGAGACCACCGTCATGACCAGGAAGACATCCAACCAGGCTCACCCAGTTAGCTGTCCACAAGAGATATAGCGGCCTTGGCCCGTGCTTACTAGTCCCATGTGTCGGTGGTTAGAATGGACTTTTTCCGGACACAGATGCAGACAACGCGCTTGCAATTTTTAGAATGACACCGTGGCTCTGCCAGGGCAGGAAAAACGGATTTTCTGGCAAAGAATGAATGCCGCTCGGCAAATCTGGTATTGGGGGCAGGCAATGGCCATGACGTGGCGGTACCCAATCTGTGTCCACCAGACGGAAAGGCAACATTTTCCAAGGCCAAAAGCCTGGCAAATGCCGACATTCAGGCTTTTGGCTTGGGATGGTTTTGGGTTAAAGTGTTTTTCTCTTCTGCTCCCAAACCTGGAATAACAGAATGCTGGCTTGCTAGACAGGCCGCTGTAACGGGGTGCACGTCGTCAAACTGGTGGAAAGAGAAGGGGTAGATGTACTCTGGTGCTGCTGTGGTACTCCTCGGGCGACGGTTGGAGGCTGAAGCGGAGGCTGATCCCTGAATCATGACTCTGAGAGACATGGGCAGCTGAGGAACGCGTTGGGTAGGCGGAGAGGAGGAGGCGGTGACAGAGGGTGTGACAGTGGTTTGGAGGCCCGGCGTCGGTCTGGCCTTTTTTGGCCAAGTGTTGCCTCCATTCAACTCATGCATTATCTGCATGTGACCTAACATATTGGTGGTGGTTAACCACCTAAGATTCTTGCCTCTACTATGCCATTTACGGCAAAGCACGGCATATGACATCGCTGGGTGAATCAGAGGCTTGTCAAAGTAGCCCCATGCTTGAAGAGTCCCTGGACCTTTTTGACGGCGAACAAGCTAGGAAGCGGAGTTTGCGCTGACCGTGGCTGCGGAATCATATCAGCGGACTCTGTGACCGCGCCCCTCCCCTTTTTGAGGCGGGACCCGTGACTGACACTACCCCATCATCTTCCTCCTCTCCAGTGATGAAGCGCCGCAAGCAAATTCTGCTGAAAACCCACGTTGGGATCCGCAATGTGACGTCATCATCATCATCACGAACAGGTGACCTCGTCTTCCTGACATTCTGCATCCAGAGCGCGGGCTACAACAAGAGGGAACAGCAAGCGTTGCCGACCGCGGACCGGGATTTTTTGCCGATTGACCGGTCCTTTTTTTTCCTTCTCCTCCTCTGATGCATCATAACTGGGCTCAGAGCATAGAAATCATCCTCTTTGGCCTCTTGAATCTTTTAAAACATGCCTTCTGACCCCAACCGCATTTTGTCATCAAAGAGTCTTCAGAAAATGATTTTCCACATTGTGGTACACTATTTGACATTAGGGCTGCTTTCATGTTGACGGATGCAGGTGATGCGATGATGACATTTGTGGCCGTGGACTGGGAGGACTAGGAGGTAAGACTGCTGGATGCGGTTTCATTAACCACGAAGGACAGATTGGCGACACTGTTCGATACTGAGATTCACAAGGCCCTGACCCAGCGATGGTCAGGCCTGAACGGTCCTGCAACTGACATTCCGCTGCATGAATGCGTGTTGTCGCCAGCACAGAAGGAGCACCTCTCCTCGTACCTCTACCTCCATTCCTACCCCCCCCCACTTTGCGTCGCTTACCCACCCTGAATTTCACTCCATGTTTCAAAAATATAAAAATTTGAGAAGGAATGGAATAGTTTTGAAAGTCACTTAATAAAAGACGGCAAATCACAGCTATTACTCAAATCCCTCAAATCAAAACAAAATTCCTGGATTCAAATTTAACTGCAAGGTGCTCTATCAACAAAAGCTGGCCTGCGCCAAAGTGAAAAGGGAGGGGAGGGGACGGGACGTATCTGAAATGTATACGGGATAATATAAAAAGGTATTTTTTTGCACCTATCAATTCACCTGTGGTGACTACTAAATTGCTGTATCAAATTTACCTACAAGTAGCTCATTAACAAAGTAGACTGACCTACAAGTGAAAAAAACAATTGTCTGAAATGAATTCGGATATTAAAAGGTATTTTTGGCACCTATCAGTTCACCTGTGGTGATTACTAAATTGCTGTATTCAAATTTAACTACAAAGTAGCTCTATGAACAAAGCTTGACTGACCAAAATTAAAAAAACAACCTGTCTGAAATGTATACGGATAATAACAAAAGGTATATTTGTTGGCACCTATCAATTCAACCTGTGGGACTGGCTAAATTGTTGTATTAAAATTAAACTACAAAGTAGCCCTATAACAACGCTTGACTGACCAAAAGTAAAAAAACACCTGTCTCAAATGTATAAACGGATATTAAAAGGTATTTTTTTTGGCACCTATCAATTCCACCTGTGTGACTAATAAATTGCTGTATTCAAATTTAACTACAAAGTAGCTCCTATGAACAAAGCTTGACGACCAAAAGTGAAAAAAACACCTGTCTTGAAATGTATACGGATAATAAAATGTTATTTTTGGCACCTATCCAATTCACCTGTGGTGACTGCTAAATTTGTTGTATTCAAATTTAACGTACAAAAGTAGCCTCTATATAACAAAGCTTGACTGACCAAAAGTGAAAAAAACACCTGCTCAAATGTATACGTGGATAATAAAAGGTCTTTTTTGGCACCTATCCCCCAAATTCACCTGCGGTGACCTACAAAATTGCTGTATTCACATTTAAGTGCAAGGGCCTCAATAACAAAGCTGTAGTGCGCCAAAGAGAAAAAACACGTATCTGAAATGTATTCAGTATAATAAAAGGTATTTTTATGGCACCTATCAATTCACCTGTGACTACAAAAATTGCTGTATTCACAATTAAGTGCAAGGTGCCTCCATGAACCAAGCTGTAGGCTCCAAAGTGAAAAAACACGTATCTGAAATGGTATTCGGATATTAAGGGTATTTTTGGCGACCTTTCAATTCACCTGGTGGTGACTACAAAAATTGCTTGTATTCACATTTAAGTGCAAGGGTTCCCAATGAACAAAGCTGTAGTGGCGCCAAAGTGAAAAAACACTTATCTGAAATGTATTCGTAAATAAAGGTATTTTTGCACCTTTCAAACACACTGTGGTGACTACAAAATTGCTGATTCACATTTTAAGTGCAAGGCTGTCCTCAATGAACAAAGCTGAGTGCGCCAAAGTGAAAAAACAACGTATACTTAAATTTATTCGGATAAATAAAGGTATTTTTGCACCTATCTAATTCTCCTGTGGTGACTACAAAATTGCTGTATACACATTTAAGTGCAAGGTGCCCTCAATGAACAAAGCTGTAGTGCGCCAAATGTGAAAAAAACACGTATCTTAAATGTATTCGAAATAAAAGGTATTTTTTGGCACCTTTCCACAATACACCTGTGGTGTCTAACAAAATTCTGTATTCACATTTAGTGCAAGGTGCCTCAATAACATAGCTGTAGAGCGCCAAAGTGAAAAAACACGTTATCAGAAATATATTCGGATAATAAAGGTATTATTTGGCACCATTCATTCACCTGTGGTGACTACATAAATTGCTGTATTCACATTTAAAGTGCAAGGTGCCACAATGAACAAAACTGTGTTGCGCCAAAGGTAAAAAACAACGTATCTGAAATGTTAATTCGTATATTAAAAGGTATTTTTGGCACCATTTCAATTCACCTTTGGTGACTACAAAATTGCTGTATTCACATTTAAGTGCAAGGTGCCTTCAATAACAAAGCTGTAGTGCCGCCAAAGTGAAAAAACACGTATCTGAAATTTATTGCGGAAAATAAAAGGAATTATTTGGCACCAATCAACCTGTGCTTAGCAACAAAATTGGCTGATTCCTAATTTAACTGCAAGGGTGGCTATATCAACAAAGGCTGGAATGGGCAAAATTGAAAAAGGAACATCCTACTGAAATGTATACTGAAAAAATAAAAGTGGAGTTTTTTGCACCTAAACAAAGAACCTGCAGTTACGATAAAAGATTGTTATCCTAATATAAGTTCAGGGCTGCCCAATATCTCAGGCAATATTTTCAATAGAAAAACTGTTAATAATAAAGCTATTGGCAGTGCAATGTCTAAAAAAACAACCTATGTCTTGGTGAACTTATCCATATTCTTTATAGAGCTTGTCTGTGTTTTCCGCACTCCGCGGGGCCTCCCCCCCTTTCGCTTGCTCCCCCCTGTGACTTTACAGCGGTAGATGCTCCTTTTAAAAATCACTACCTCTACATAAAATCTTCAAATCTCTGAATCTAACTAAGTTGTAAGGATCACAGCAAACATAGAGCTTTCTCTGTGAAAAATAAATAATTTGGCTAGCTTTTTGGGAACAGGAAGCGCACGCCTACCTTTGAGACGCTGACGACACTGACATAACGGGAAAGGGGCTGTTTATTAAAACGGGGTCATGTGTTTTTCCCAGCCAAACGCAACCATACACATCCCAGCTTACGTTACCCCACATCCCCACCCTCTCTATTTGTAAGCTGATTGCGGCTCCCAAAAATGACAGGAAGCGCCGAAATGGCACGATATTAAAGATGATGCACAGATTTAAACCAAAATTTATCGCATGATCTAAAAATTTTCGATAAACATGAAAACTGTGCCCGATTTCAACTTTTTCGATAATAATCCTCAACACTATTTGTGACTTATCTACAAGAAAATTTTAATTTTTTGGGGGTGAAAAAGACGGTTTATTTTTTGTCACCAAGCAGAAAAACAACGTTAAATTAACCCCTGGATGTAAATTGCGCAAAAAAAATTGAGCGCCAAAACAAGGGGTATTTTATTGAAAAACGCTTTTTCTTTAAATGAATACAACAGGAACGGCTTAGATCCCACTTGGAAATTAAATGTATAGCAGCTGCAGGGATGCACACTGGCCCTTCGATCCAAACCCCAAAAAATCAAAATAAACATTAAAAAACATCTCGAGACAACGAGACACCCCCCAAAAAAAACCTGTAAAAAAATCATTTCTTCAGTAAAGCTATCACAATCACCCCAGCACACCTTCCTGATTAACAGTAGAGGAGGTTTTCCCCACTCACGCCCGGCTTTTATAGTGCGGGGATGCACAGAAGCCGCCGGTTCTGATTGGCTTCATCTCTGCCATTCATGTGGCATGCCCTCTTCCTTCCAGAGTGCTTTTCCCCATGAGCGCCAATTCCGCAGCCATTTTAACAACAAAACACACTTCGTTCACCCGAATTTAAACCCCCAAAATTCGACTTCTTCAAACCCAAGTTTTCCAAAATTTTTAAACGAATTCCCCTTCGTTAAAATCAATTTCGCCCATCTCTAACTGAGGCTGGGGGTGAGAGGGCAGTGGACACTGAGCTGGGGGTGGGAGGCAGGGACACAGTGAAGGCTTGAGAGGTGGGGCAAAGGACACACTGAGGCTGGGGGGTGGGAGGCAGGGACACACTGAGTATGGTGATGGGAGGCAGGGACACACTGAGGATGGGGGTGTGAGGCAGGACAACACTTAGGATGGTGGTGGGAGGCAGAGGGACACACTGAGAGGCTGGGGTGGGGAGGCAGGTACACACTGAGGCTGGGGATGGGAGGCAGGGACCACTGAGCTGGGGTGGGAGGCAGAGACACACTGAGGATTGGGTGGGAGTCAGGGACACACTGTGTGAGGATTTGTGGTGGGAGGCATGGGACACACTGAGGCTAGGGTGGGAGTGCAGGGGACACACTGATGCTGAGGTGTGGGAGGCAGGGACAACACTGAGGCTGGGGGTCGGGAGGCAGGGACACAGTGAATCTGGAGGGGGGGTCAGGACACACTGAGGCTGGGGGGTGAGACAAGGGCTATGAGGGGGCCTTCCGAGGGTTTTGTGTTGGTGACGAAAGGGGGAGGCGCTGCTGAGAGGGCCCGTCGCCTCTCGTTCAAATGCTCGGCGTTATATATAGTAACAATAGAACATTTTTCACGTTAGCCTGACGAGCGTAACCGAGCCGCCGGGACCTCCTCTCTGTCTGTCTCCGCACCGCGTCTGCATACAGACTAAGGGCGGACTCCTGCCAGACATTTGAATCTGTAGCCCCGCCCTGGGGTCGGAGCCTCACAGATTTAATTAGACGTCCCGGCGATCACTGCCCACAGACCAGGGAGAGGAGGGCCCGGCTTCCGGTTACAGCGCGCAGTAAGTTAGACACAGCTGTGGTCTTTTGAGCGCGGGAGCCCCTTCCCAGCAATCGCCGCCCCATCTTCAGCAGCAGTGGCGCGACCCCCATCCCAGCAGCGCCGCCCCCCTCAGAAACACTGCCCACTTATCAGCAGCGCTGCCGGCCACGGGCCCCCTCCCAGCCGCACCGCCCACCTCTCAGAAGAGCCACCCCCCTCTCGAAACGCTGCCCCCTTATCAGCAGCACTGCCGGCCGCCGCGGGCCCTATGGTGAATGTGGCGGTCGGCAGCGTCGTGCATTGTATATAATGTGAAATAAGGGGGTCCGCTTGCAGCAGGCCCCCTTACTTCACCGGGCCCATATCAACCAATCAGAGCTCCCCTTTCATTTCATCTAGTGCACTGAAAAAAATGAAAAGGAGTTCTGATTGGTTGCTATGAGCAACAAAGAAAGTCTTAGACCAAGACAGTTTTCATACATGTCTCCCTTAGTATTTACCAGTATCTAAAACCTCTCCACATGGTGTGTTACCCGGCTTCTACGGGACTCTGAACAGCAAAGCTGCCTGGATATGCCACAGTAATGGGGGATTTATTACTGCATAACTTGGCAGATTAGTCATTTATGACTTCTCAGGGGTTTTAACCCAGCTCTCTAGGCTCCTGGATAGCAAATCTGTCTAGTAATTCTATAATTTTGGAGATGGGGATTCACATAACTAGCCATTGGCATTGTGCAGTCTGGAAAACCTGGATAACAACCTTTGTGGAGCTGTGATGGAGGATACATTGCTTATAGAGAATATACACAATGTCATTCTGATACTCTGATACCGATCTATCTTCAAAATAAAATGATGGGTTGTGAATTAATATAGGGTTTTGGTCTAGGGTCCGAATGTTTGTTGCTATTGTAGCAATGTCGTGCCCGAGGGAGAAGATGGCGGTATTGAGTCCTAGCAATGTCACGGTGGTTCTTACTGAGCTCTCCATCCGCCACCCTCCCGTCGGCTACTCACACGCAAGTGATGAGGGGATTTGCAATATTCCCGGTGGTATAACAGGATGGGATTTCCCTGGGACACGCTCTGAGTAAGCCTCGGTCTTGGTGGTGGTTGAGGTATCCGTGATGTTAGTGCAAACTGAAAGACAGTGGACGAAGTGGAAATTGAACAGGCTTATGCTAGCGGCTCAGTCTAATTAATGATTGCTCTTCTACAAAGATGGAGGTGCAATTCTCTTAGTTACAAAACTCATCCAATATGCACGCTTGTCAACACCAGACACAGAAGTAGATTCTATCCCGTCACTCTTGAGATCTGTATTCTCAAAATAATATGACAGTTGCAGTAAAATGTTGGGTCACGCCAGTAGCCAATAACCCGGTTGTGAGTATGAGGCCCAGAGAAAGTTCTCAACAAAGATGAGTCTTACCATGAAGCTCAGTGGCCATGTCAGTCCAGCAATGGTTGCTGCGGCAGGGGAATTCCTCTCCCAAGTTTAGTTATTTGTGAGCTTCACTTTCTGTAGCCCGGTGGTATGGGGCACTGCTGTACTTTGCCCCGGTCCAACTCCACGCTTTCTGAATTCTACCTAACTGTAACTGTGGCTGTATGCCTTACCCTCCTAACTGGGGTTAGCTTATATCCTGTAAACATCTACTGTGCGTAGGCCTATCCCTGTATGTGTGTTATGGGGTTTCTGTACTCCACTTTTATTTCTCTTCTTGTGTTATAGGTGGCTGGGCTTACATATTTTAGAGAGTGGTTGAGGGCGTGACAGGCCATAGACAAACTCAGTTCTGTGCGCCTTGCTTAATGGTGGGCGATGACTTTTGATGTTCAACTTGTCAGCAAAATTCTCCAACAACTGCCTTTGGTAAATGCCTCCTAGTTGCGACCCCCAACTATTACGCATTTATGGAATATCCTGCACAAGATAGAAACACTCTTTGCACGCATGTATGTTGAGAAATTATTCACAACACATTTTTGGACTACACCGCGTTGAAATTATTATGCAAATTTGATATGTGTCATACAGATTAAATTTTTTGTATTTCAATGAAACTCATGGATGGTTTTGGGCCTCACAAAGTAGAAGGACGTTCCACATTATTAAGCAGACCACAAGTTTCTAGCAATATGGAAAAGAAAAATGATCTATCTACTGCCGAAAAGCGTCAAACAGTGCAATGCCTTGGACAAGGTATGAACACTTTAGATATTTCAGGAAAACTTGAGCGTGATCATAATACTGCCAAGAGATTTGTGGTTTAATCCAAGCACGGACAGGTTTGTGCAGATAACAAGGAAGGTTTCTGCCAGGAAAATTTGCCAGATTAAGAGAGCAGCTGACCAAAAACCATTACAAAGCAGCAACACAGGTATTTGAAGCTGCTGGTGTCTCTGGAGTCCCACCAACCTCAAGATGTAGGCACGTCCAGAGGCTTGCAATTGTCCATAAACCTACTATTCGGCCACGTCTTACCAGTGCTTTCAGGCAGAAACGGTTGTAGTGGGCACACACGTACATGAAGATTCAATATGAAACAGTCTTGTTTACTGATGAGCTCATATTGTTCATCTATATGGGCCCATAGATTTGTTCCATGGATCGCTGATTGTAGCGACTAGTGTTGAGCGATTTTTATCGACAAAGTTGAAATCGGCAAGGTTTTTATGGTGATCGAAATTTCCAGATCATGGGGATAATTAGGTTAAAATCTGAGCATCATCTATTAAGATGCGCCTTTTTCGGGGCTTCCTGTAATTTTGGCGGCCAGCAAATCAGATTACAAAAATAGAGCAGGGTGAGATGTGTGTGCGACGTCATGACTGGGATGTGTAGGTTGCGATTGGCTGGAAAAATCACATGACCTCGTTTTTTCATAGAAAAAGCGTTTCCTGTTTCAGCCTCAGTGTCTCTCAGCGTCTCATAGGGATAGGACCTGCGCTCTGCCTGTGGCCAAACAGCTCAGCGAAATTAGTCTTTTCTGCAAAGAGAAACCTCTACTATTAGCTGTGATCTTTTCCATTTATTTAGAATTAGAGATTGATAGATTATATGTAGTTGCTAGAGAATTTTAAAGCAGATTACCGCTTGTTAATTTCACAGCGGGGGGGATGGGGGAAGGGGGGGGGGGGAGCCAGCGGGCAACACAGACAAGCTTTATCTATAAAGAACATGGATAAAGTTCACAAGCCCCCAAGATTAGTGTAGACATTGTAGTGAGAAATATCTTTATTATTAACTAGTTTGCTTTGAAAATATTTCCTGGATATTGGGCAGCCTGAACTATATTGGATACAATCAATTTCTAGTACTGCAAGTCCTTTGTTAGCTGCAAAACTCCACTTTTATTATCAGTATACATTTCAGATAGGTGTTCATTTTCAATTTACCATTCACCTGTGACTGTGATATATCCCTCCTTGCAGTTAACTCTTACACTACAGCAATCTTGCTAGTCAGCAACAGGTTGTTTGTTGTCAATAATTAACGTGTATCGTACGAAAACATCACTGTTACGTGTTTTTTGACTTTTGCGCACACAGCATTGTTCATTGTCGCAGCATCCACGTAAATCTTAAAACAGCAATTCTATATTCACCACAGGTGAATTGAAAGGTGCAAAAAATACCGTTTATTATACCAAAACATGACTAGGTTACGTGTTTTTTTGACTTTTGGCACCAGCAGTGTTCATTGACGCAGCATCTACGTAATCTTAAAAACAGAATTCTATAATCACACACAGTGTGAATTGAAAGGTGCATAACATACTCGTTGATTATACCAACAAACATAACAGTTAGTGTTTTTTGACTTTTGCGCACTACAGGCATTGTCATTGACGCAGCAATCTACGTAAATTCTTAAAATCTGCAATTCTATATTCACCTAGGTGAATGAAAGGTGCAGAAAATACCGTTTATTTATATCAAAAAATAACAGATACGGTGGGTTTTTTGGTACTTTTGCCCAGTCCAGATTTGTTGATAGACACTTGCAGGTTAATTTGATTCAGCAATTTTGTTTGATTGAGGGATTTGAGAATAGCTGTGATTTGCCGTCTTTTAATAAGAGGAACTCCAAACTATTTCCATACCTTCTCAATATTTTTATTTTCTGACATGAAGCGAATGCAGGTGGTAACGCGAGCAAGACGGGTGGGTAGCAATGGAGGTAGAGGTACGAGAGAAGGTGCCTCCCTGCCAGTGCTGGCGACAACAGCGCATGCCTAGCGGATCGTCAGATGCAGGTCCGTAGGCCTTCATCGCTGGGTCAGGGCCTGTGAATCTAAGTAAACGAACATCGTCGCAATCTCGTCTGCTTCAGTGGTTAATGAACTGCCATCTAGCAGTCTTACTCCTGCCTCGCAGTCACGGCACAAATGTGTCATCAACATCATAGCATCCGTCCAACATGAAGCAAGCCCAAATGTCAACTCGTGTACCCACCAACTTTGGATAATCCATTGTCTGATGACCTCTTTGATGACAAAATGCGGTTGGGTAGATGGAATGTTAAAAGATCAAAGGATGATTTTCGTCTGCTCTGACGACCAGATACTGATGCCATCAAGGTGGTGTAAGGAACCCGGTCAATTCGGCAAAAATCCCGGGCGGTCGGCCAACGCCTTGCAGTTCCTGCTTGTTAGCCCGCAGCTTCTGGATTGCAGAAAGTCAGGACGACCAAGTTCCTGTGTTGATATGATAATGATGAGTCATTGGGATCCATCCTGGTTTTCCGCAGATTTTGGCTTGCGAGCGCTTCTTCATGGACGAGGAGGAAGACGATGGGGTTGTGCAATAAGGGTCCGCCACAAAAGGGAGAGGGCAGTCGCTGAAGTCCCGTGATATATTCCGCAGCCAATGGTCAGCGCAAACCCGCTCTCGCTTATCACCGTCAAAGGTCCAGGACCTCTCAAGCTGGGCCTTCTTTGAAGCAAGCCTCTGATTCACCCAGCGATGTCATATGCCGCTTTGCCATAAACGCATAAGTAGAGGCAAAGAACCTTTAAGTGGTTAACACCACCAAACATGTCTAGTCACATGCAGCGAGATTGCATGAGTTGAATTGGAGGGATACAACTTGGCCAAAAATGGCCAGACCGACGACGGAGCCTCCATACCACTTTCACACCCTCTGTCTCGCCTCTCTCTACGCACCACCAAGCGTTCCTCTGCTGCCCGAATGTCTTCAGAGTCATGATCAGGGATCAGCCTCCGCTTCAGCCTCCCGTCGCCGAGTACCACCAGCACCACAGAGACCCCATCCTACCCCTTCTCCTTCCGCCAGTTTGATGACCTGCAACGCCGTTACAGTGGCCAGTCTAGCAGCCAGCCTTATGTCTTCCAGGTTTGGGAGCAGAAGAAACACTTTAACCAAATCCATCCAAAAGACTAAAAGCATGATTGTCGGCATTGCAGGTTTTGGCTTGGAATGTTGCCTTTCCGTTCTGGTGGACACAGATGGGTTCCGCCACGTCATGGCCTCGCCTGCCCCAATACAAGATGCCGAGCAGGCATTTTTTGCCCAGAAAAGCCGTTCCTGTGCCAGCAACGTGTCATTAAAATTCAGCGCGTTGGCTGCTCTGTGTCGGAAAAGTCCATCTCACCACGACACATGGTACTAGTAAAGCACGGCCAAGGCGCTATATCTCTGTGACAGCTCACTGGGTGAGCTGGGTGGATGTCTCTGGGGGTGACGGTGGCCTCAGGCTCGGCGCACGCTCTTCAAAACCGCAGGGATGGTGCAGGGCTCTTTCCCCCAAGGTCCTCTGGTGGCATCACGTGCCCAGAGACACCAGGCCGTGTTGAAATTAATCTGCCTTGGAGACCGTCCACACACAGGTCAGGAGCTGTGGACGGCTCTAAGCAACGAGACCGAGCGCTGGCTGGGTGACAAGAACCTTGTGCCAGGCAAGGTGGTGTGCGATAACGGGCGAAATCTGCTGGCCGCCCTTAAGATCGGTAGGCTGGAGCACAATCCTTGCCTGGCACTTGTCATGAACCTTGTCGTCCAGAAATTTCTAAAGAGCTACCCGGGTCTGGACTGCCTGCTGAAGACGGCTCGAGGTCTGAGATCGCACTTCCGCCGTTCGCGCCTGCTTCGTCCCGCCTGGCTGCGTTGCAGCGTCAGCTCGGCCTCCCGTCAACCGTCTCATTGTTGACGTGGCAACACGCTGGAATTCCACCCTCCACATGCTCCAGCGATTGTGGCAGCAGCGCAATGCCATTACGCAGTACGAAGTGACACATGGCCTGACAAGCAGCGGTGCGGACCTCGAGAGTGGAGGCAGGTGAAAGAGCTCTGCACCATCCTTGCCAGTTTTGAAGAAGCCACCAAAATGGTCAGTGCGGACAATGCCCTTGTCAGCATGAGCATTGTGGTGATCTTAGTTCTGGAACGATCGTTGGACACTCTGAAACAACAGGTCCCGCCAGCGACGGAGGAGGAGACGGACACAGATGCGGACACGGAGCCTTTCTCTCCGTCAAATCCACAAGGCCCGACAGTTTCACAATTTCATCGGTCTTCATTAGGCAGTGGTTCGGGGTCCAGAGCTAGTGCAAGGTGGCGCATCAGCTCTCAGGGTGCATCATCTCAGGCAAGTCAGGGCTGTGTTGAAGCTGTGCCGGAGGCAGCGGAGGAGGAGGAGGGAGGGCAGGAGGTATTCCTAGAATCCGTGTGGTTACGACGTCCCTGCATTGGAAAGAGGTTGGCACTGCGAATTTATAGGCGGAGGGAGGAAGATGAGGAAGAACAGTAAGTTTGCTAGTGCCCCGCTCTGCCCCCAGAGGCTTTGGGAAATTCAAGGCTCCTTCTCTCACATGATGGCTTGGATTGCTCCCATTTCCTCCACAACATGATCCTCGCATTAAGGCCATCAAAATGAACAACAAGTTACTGGGTGGCACCATCCTGGATCCACGGTCACAAACAAAAATCGAGCACTTTATCATTCCACCCACCCAAATAGAGAGTTAAAAATGCAGGAAATGGAGACCTTGTTGCTGATTGATCAATGGAGACAATCTGTTTCTGTCTGCTTCAGTTCCCCCAAATTGTCACGGGTGGACAAAACATCAGGACGTCAGACAGCAGTAGAGTGCCAAGTAAGTAGGCGTAGCGGCAGCTGCAGGCAAAGTGGCGGAAGCACACTAAATGGGTGACCATCCTGGCAATCTTTGTTTACACCCTCACCAAGCATGCAATGCAGGGCACACATCAAACACACAGAGATCAGCTTAAAGATCATGGTGCACGACTATCTGCGTCCAACACGATGTTTTTGCTTGTGTTCCGAGGACCCAATAGACTTCTGGGTATCCTAATGGACGATGATGGAACCGAGCATGGCTCGTCACGCCATAGAGGTGTTGTCACTGCCCAGGCAGCACAGCGTCATATCTGAGCGGACCTTCAGCACAGCATTGGACGGAGTCTTACAGACAAAGCGCTATCCGGCTTTCCCACCGATAATGTGGCAGGATCGTTTGACTTTCTATCAAGATGAATCAAGGCCATGGAATCTCTGATGATCGTTGTGGCCCCAATTGCGAAGGTCACCGATTAGTTGCCAGTTACTTCACATTCCTTTTCAAACAGAAATGGTCCTCTTGAATAAAACTTTTTTAAAATGATAATTTCTTACTGCAAATTTTTTTTCCTCTTTTCTCCAACCAGTTCATTTTGCTGGTTTTGCTACGTGAGGAGACTGTAAAGACAGTTGGTTTCATGACAAACACCGATATTCCATTTATCTCTCACGTTATTTAAGAAGGTTTTGCATGCACTGGTTTTGAGGTCATGTTGCTGTGAGATACAGGACCATTAATCATGGTCCTTTGGATAGACAAAAACTGTGGCTTCTAAGTGGAATTTCTCCCTTCACACTTTTTGTAATAGATGGGCTGGAGAAGTCATATTTATAATTTTTTGGGGTCATGTAGCTGTGAGATTCAGAAATAATAATGGTCCTTTGTAACAGAATGTGGCTTCTAAGTGGACATTTCTCCCTTCACAATTATTTTTTTTAACAAGTGGCTGAGGTGGACATGTCATTTTTGTATAATTTTTGGTCATGCTGCTTTGAAATAGTCAGCAATACTACATGGTCATATTATAAAATAAAATGTTGTTTCTAACAGCAATTTGTTCTTTCACAATTGACACAAAGTGGCTCAAAGGGGTCAATGCTTTTGACTTTTGGGCGGCATTTTGCTGGACATGCAGCTTTTACTTACAGGTTCCTATTCTAAAAAATGTTGTTCTAACAGACATATGTTCTTCACAATTGACCAAAGTGGCTCAAGGGTCATTGTTTGATTTTTTGGAGGTTTTGCTGTTGACATGGCAGCTATACATACAGGTTCCTATTCTAAAAAATGTTGTTTCTGTATGAACAGACATTTGTTCTTCACAATTGTCAAGAGTGGTCTCAAGGGTGATGGTGCTGTCAGAAACAGGAATAGGTAGGACACATGTTAATGCACCACAGTATCTGCAAAATGACTTGTTTTTGCAAGATCCCTTTAAAATAGCTATCAATCCCTGTATTGAGTCAACCCATTTTATACCATGAAAAAAATGAGATAACAAAGACATGGTGGGATTTCCATCCTTATTTTAAAAATGTGTTTCTAGAATTAAAGTACTAAAAACTTGTCATGACAAAATAGCTGTTTAAAAAAAATTCTCTGAATTGTACAAGGGAGGTAAGGAAAAACTTGACCAGAAGTAGGTATTCAGAGGACATGGAGGTATGAGATCGACAGAGACAAAGTACATAGACCATTTCCTCCAGACACGTTGAGTCAAAGATGAGTGAAAAAAGAATGCCAAGATAACGGCTACCGGGGTGTAAACAGGAGCGTTAACACCAGTATTACCATGTGACAGCTCAATTGGTCAACATCTTCCATACGGAGGGGCAAGCGCTTACCCAGAGTATTGACTGTGTACTGAGTAATGCTGGATTTCTAACACTTCCGCTTCCGCACTCTGCTTTCACCATGACGGTCTTTTCAGTTGCTGCGTCATCAGGGCATTTTAACCTGGTGTTATTAGATGACGGACTGCTAAGACCTGGCTTTCACCGCACCCACTGTATATCCGGCCCTGGAGGTCAATGCTGTGGCCAGGACAGGTATAGTCAATGTCAGCGAAACTTTATAATGGTGGGTTTGTAAAAGACTCCTTTTCCGGCACTTTTTAAATGTGGGGGTCATGCAGGTTTGGGGCTCATGCTGTGGCCCAGGTCAGGTATAGGCAATGTCCAGTGAAAATAATATGGTGGTTGAAAGACTCCTTTTTCCACGGCAATTTTTAAATGTGGGTTCATTCAGGTTGGGGCTACAAAGCTGTGGCCAGTACAGGTTATAGTCAATGTCAGTGAAACTAAAATGGTGGTTGGAAAGACTCCTTTTTGGCACTTTTAAAATGTGGAGGGTCATGCAGGTTTGGGCTCATGCTGGACATGGACAGGTATAGGTCAATGTCCAGTGAAACTAAAATGGTGGTTGAAAGACTCCTTTTTCCGGACACTTTTTAAATGTGAGGGGTCATGCACAGGTTTGGGCTCATGCTGTGGACCTAGGCAGGTATAGGTCAATGTTCCAGTGATAACTAAGAATGGTGGTTGAAATGAACTCCTTTTTTCTCTGCACTTTTAAATGTGGGGGTCATCAGGTTTGGGGCTAATGCTGTGGCCCTAAGGAAAGGTTAGTCAATGTCCATGTGAAAATAAAAATGGTGGTTGAAAGACTACCTTTTCCGGCACTTTTTTAAAGGGGGGGCTCATGAGGTTTGGGGCTCATGCTGTGCGCCCAGGACAGGTATAGTCAATGTCAGTGAAACACTAAAATGGTGGTATGAAAAAGACTCCTTTTCCGGCAATTTTAAATGTGGGGGTTATGCATGTTTGGGTCATGCTGTGGCCCAGGACAGTTATAGTCAATAGTCCAGTGAAAACTAAAAATGGTGGTGAAAGACTCCTTTTTCCGGCACTTTTTAAATGTGAGGGGTCTTGCTGGTTTTGGGGCTCATGCTGTGGCCAGGACAGGTATCGTCAAAGTCAGGGTGAAACTAAAATGGTGGTCGAAAAGTAATTCCTTTTTCCGGCACTTTTTTAAATGTGCGGCGGTCATGCAGGTTTGGGGTCATGCTGTGGCCAAGGACAGGTATAGTCAATGTCCAGTGTAAACCTAAAATGGTTGGTGAAAGATCCTTTTTCCGGCACTTTTTTTAAATGTGGGGGTTCATGCAGGTTGGGGATAATGCTGCGTTCCAGGACAGGGAAAACCTATTCAATGTCCCAGTTCAAGTAAAATGATGGTTCAAATTCATACTGCCTTCTGGCTACTTTTTAATTCGTGGGTGATGCAGTTTAAGGGTCAGGCTTTGGTACAAGACAGGGATAGTAATGGTCTGTGACATTTTTTCTGTGACTTTATTACTTAAGGTGTTGCTATAAGTTGGTAGCATGTTTCCATTTGACTGTTGTGGTGGATGGGGTTAAATTTTTTTTTTCCAAAAGGGCCCACCTTTTTTCCTCCCCGCTCTTGTTTGGGATGTAATATGAAGGTGATGTTGCTCTCCATAGGGGACTTTGGATGTCATCGAGCATAATCCGGATGCTCACTATCGAAAAACCTTATCGATTAGCGGTCGGTCTATCGACTATCGATCGATTCCTCGATAGGCCCAACGCAATCGCTCAAAACTAACTCGAAAGATCATTAGTTTGCTTTACCATTATTCTAATCACTGGCGTTTAATCTTAATAAAGTAATTTATTATTAGATGAACTGCAGTCATGAGAATGTATTTTATTTCATGTCCAGTCTCAAGCAGAATGCCTCTAATCTCTTCAAAAGCAATGCTTTCTAGTTTGTCCAAACTCATTATTTTTCGGCTTCAATCAAGCAACATCGAAGTAGAGGAGCTTTAAAGTTCCCAGGCCTTGATAGAATGTAAGATAGCCGATACTGTATTAAGATCTGCAGTGTGACTTGGTTAAATTGATTCTACTATTTTATCAGTCTTTTCAGGGTTGGGAAGAAATGACTAAAGTGTGTAGAAGAGTTACTGGACAGTAGTTGTGGAGTTTAAGAAAACATCTTCTCCTTAAACTTTTTCACTTAAGCAGAAAACATTTCTTCATTTCACAATCATCATGGTGCTGATCCATGTACTGACACAAGCAATAGATCTCTGAAAGAAAACCACATTACCTGGACTACAGAGAGCAGTAGAACATGTCAAGTTAAACACGGAGATGTAAAAAAATAAGCCCCTGAGACCTCTAGCAAGCAGCTGATATTACTGAAGTGTCCTGCTACACATACCCCTCACTGTGATGTCCATATGCTCTAATAAGGGATATGGATTATTCAGATATGACTTCCCTTCTTACAGTCTGAAATATATTTACTGTCTTATCAGTAACTCATTTTGCTGCTATCTCCCTTCCTTGTGCTGTATACTGCAGCTATGTGAGCTCAGCCCATCTACTGTGAGTGAATACTACAAACCTACACGAGTTCCTAGAGAATTTGCAGTATGTCAAGATAATTTGCTAATAACAGAATAAATTAATAATTACAAGCAGCTAAATAACCAGTGAAAGAAAACTACACGTCATAAGACAAATGTCTGTAAGGAAGGGATTCCACCTTTACTCAAAATTGAAATCGGAAGCCTGGCAGTAGTTGTCACTATTACCCCCTTAATGATACAGCTATTTTCAGATTTTTGTTTTTTCCTCCCCGCCTTCCAAGAGTCATAACATTTTTATTTTTCCACCTACATAGACGTATGAGGGCTTGTTGTACTTTTTAATAATAGCATTGATCGTCCTATGTAACATACTGGGAAATCTCCCCAAAAAATGCAATTGAAACGTAAAAAAAAATTTGCGCTATTTTTGTGTGGGTTTTGTTTTATATATATAGTTCATTGTTTGGTATACATTACTGTAGATAAAATCTTTATTCTGCAGCTCAGTATGATTCCACCGATATCACATTTATATAGTTTTCATTATGTTTCGTTACTTTTAAAAAAAAAAATGAAATCTTTAAAAAGAAAATTATTAGTCACACCATAGGCAGGGTGCAGTAGGAGTACGTTCACTGCAGGCATGGTGGCATTTGTTAGACTTCTGGTTGCAATTGCAATTAAACAGCAGTACGTAACAGCAGTGTATTGTGGGGGGTAGGTGATGGGCACCCCGGGGTCACTATGGACTACAGCTGTGTAGTTTAAATATTTAAATGCCATGGTTGCATTTACTGTGTTGTCTAAATGGTTAAATCTCCAGGATAGGGGTTGCTTCTGAATCCAGGTGGTAGAGGTGGGTACCAGCTGTTACTAACAGCCACAGCGCCTCCATGACGGATATATTTATTATAGAGCATTAAAGGGGTTGTCTCACTACTAGGATTGCCTTTACAATATGTGTCCATTAACAGTGTCCTAGCTATTCCTAGATATCCCCTCTTGTATGGACTGCATCAGCTCCTCTGGTTGCTATAGCTACAGACTCGATGTCCTCAGTAACTCATCACTATAGGTCAGTAATATCAGTAACGCATGGCACTGAATTAAAAAATGAAACTGAGAAAACAGGACTGAGGTAAGATAAAGCGATATAGTGAGACAACCCCTTTAAGGGGTTTCAACTTCCCCCTAGCCTGCTCAAATGGGGACTACTATCTAGTTTCCTTCATTAGACACACTTGAACACATTTCATAGGATGCTAGTCATCTTTTCAGTATATTTTTAAGTTGTTGGAAAAGTAAAAACGTTGTGGACTGGTTAAATACTTGAAAACATATTGGATGAAGAATACATCTCTCCTTGTGAGGCTGTTACCCAGGTCAATATGTGAACTCAGGATTCTACTGTTGCAGGACAGCAGTGCTTACCCTGAATCACCACATATTATAACTATGGGTAGGACATTAAATTGACAACTGAAAACTTTTACATTTTTATGTGAGGGCTTATCTACACAAAATGCTTGAACCGTTGGATTTTTACGCGGATTCGGGTTTTAAAAACTGTAAAAATCTGAATGTAGAAGCATCCGCATAGACCTAAAAAAACCCCCAAGTTTTGGTCCACATGACTCAGTTTTTATTGAGGTCGGATTGCAAAAACACTTAAATGTTCAATAAACCCCGGGTTTGTGGTCAAAAGATGTCAGATCTGCTTCCAAAAACCCATAGAGATGCGGGAAAAAAAAATGTGCATTCGAAATTATGGTTCAAATAATATCTTTTTGGACAACTGTGGTGTTTTTTGATCCTGAATCCAACGAGTATTTTGACCAGTGTCATCTGGATGGAAGCATTAGTGAGGCAGTGTTTTTAGTGTATTTTCGCTAATGGTAACTTTATATTAGCCTAAAAAACAAATGAAGTAGGGTTTAATGATAAAAAATATATACAGGCAGACCCTGGGTTATGAACGGGATAAGGACTGTTGGTTTGTTCTTAAGTTGAATTTGTATGTAAGTTTTTTTTGGTTTTGGGTAGTGCAGGGAAGGGTTTTTACATTCTGTTTTGTTGTCCTGTCCAATGTTAAGAAACAATCTTCTCCTCATTTTCAGCCCCTCAAAGTGCTGCTGTGGATGTTGGAAACTTGTCGTTCTACAGCTTTCTATCTGCTGTGGAACTACAAGTGCCAGCATGTCCCATAAGTTTCCGTTTGTAACTAGGGGACAGATGTAAGTTGGGACGGTGTACGTCGGGGACTGCCTGTAGTTCAGAGAACTATACCCACTGTGACATCTCACCCTTGCTTGGACGTTCATCCTGGACCATCCTGGGGGTACCTTAGCTAACGGGAACGCCGTCTTTGGTAGACCAGTATTGCAAAAGATCAATCTTCTGGCACCGAGTAATCACTTGTTTTACCTGGCCTCAGCCAGCTTCTACTTGAGGCATCAGACGCTATAAAATTGATCATAGGCAACAACTAAAAAACCCTAGGCGTTAGCCACTGACTAAACAGCATTATGTGCCTTTTCTCACACCTGTGGTCTGGATCTACCATTCCAGCACCACTAGCAATCACATTCCCAGTCTACACTCGGTACCGGCTTCCTCAAGCAGCTTGGGGTTAGAGCCTCTCTCACAGCCCACTGCTTCCTACCAATTATCTTGCAGTTGACCACAACCCCTGTAACACCTGGAGTAGGAGGCCTTTAATAGGTCACCAGGACGTGTCCAATACCTAGGGCATGGGACACGATGGGGATCTGGAACGTCCGGGAACAGCACACCACCTCATATGAGCTGTGTCGGGAGAGTCAACCCTGATAATGGTTGGATTAGAGATCAGCCGCATGCTACTACAGCTAGTCAGCAAACTAGTGTTGCTGACAGATAACAATTGGCTCCCACCTCACCAAGAAAGGGCCTTGGTGGACCTCCTACCAGGTCTCCTGACCATCGCCACTAGTGGTCAGCGAACATTGCGACCAGTTTGGTTCGACTCTGCCACACACAACGCCACAATAAACTTGTACGATGCAGGACATCTGAGGAGGAAAAAGTGATCCACATAAGACCTACTGCACATTTGTGTATATCTTAGACAAGGAAACAAACACTCTCTTGGTCTCCATAATTAAAGCGCCTATGTGTTTGTTTTTTCTTCTTTTAAACCTTCTAAAGCTTTCTACTCAGTTTTCTTCACATAAATGCATAGTCGTCCCCGCTAAAATTTCTCCCAGTCCTGCCTTATAATAGTTAGTATTGACTCACTGTGAATTGTGTATTTTTCATTGCACACTTCATCTTTTTTGGAGAGTTTCATGACTGCATGCCACTATGAGGAAAGTCAATTTTATTGTATCAGACTTTTGTCTTAATAAGGTCAATTTATGTTAATCTTTAGGAGATTAGGACATTAACAGTGTATTGGCTCATAACTATAAAAAATAATCTCAATAATGCCTGGATAATTCTAGCACTCAAGAACGCAACCAATTTGTAACATGTGTGCTATGTTGACAGAAAGGACACTTTATATTTACTACACTGGCAGTCTGCTAGCAGCGGCAGACAGTAGATGCTAGACACAAGAAATGATTTTGAATGACTTAATAAACTTGACGATCCCTGGATATTTACTTCAAAACTTTTATCTTATGTGGAAAAGCGTGACGATGTAAAAACGCAATGCAACTTTCTATAGTTATAATGTTAACCCATCTGCCAAAAAACAACAGTTTCAGTGTGACAGATGCTCACGTCAGATATGTGCACTGAAAGGCTTCACACAGGAAATAATCTTCAAATTGTTTTTCACACATAATTGCTTTCATATGGTTTCTGCAGGTTAAGATTGTAAGGAACATTTTGTCGCTAGTTATGTGCTGTCGACGTTTTCACACCAACTTTTTTTCAAAGCTATAAATCATACAAGTTTCTATGTTCTATGCATTTCATAGAAAGTATATAGAAGATACAGCACAGGAAGTTTTCATAGACTCTGTTTTAGGAAATAAGTTGTGACAGAGATATGATGATTTGTTATTGTGGTAAGTCATGTTGTACATCACCTACATTTTTATTTATTTTTACAATGAAATATGATAAAGGCCCATAAAATTCCCAATTCAATGCTTAAAAAATAGGGTTTAACTGGAAATAAGGTCAATATCTCATTACCTCATACAGAAATTTTTTCCCTCACTAAGTGGCCGTTCACACGGCACAGGTACAAATAATACGGTCGGTTTAGTCTGACCGGCTTATTTGTACCTGTTTTGCGGGCCTCGTGCACCCATGGGCTCCACAGGGGGACGACTGTTATCGTGACTTTAGCGGAGAAAAGGCCCTCCAGCCTTCCCATTCTCATGTCATTGTATTCCGTCCGAAAACACAGGACAGGAGAATGAAACATGGACAATGTTTTTCGGGCAGGCCGGCGTCTGGAAAACACTTCTGGGCAGAAAACCCGTGCATTGGGGACAGCTGCGATGGTTTTGTCCATAGCGGTCCATTGAGTAATGTTTGCGGCCAGTTTTTCAGGACAGTGTTTTCAAAACCGAAATAGTCTGAAAAACGGGCCACATACCCGTGCCGTGGCAACATGTAATAACTAGTCAGAGAAAACCTGTTTTTTAGAAGCCCTTTAGGGCTACACATTCATTAGTGATGAAAATAAAGTAGTTGGTGTCTACTAATGTTGCACTTCAGGTTTGTGTTTGGCTGAATTGGCTAAATCTGAATTTTTCTCAAACAATAATCATCATGTGAGAAAATCGGGAAACCAGTGGGCAATTTGCAAGTCAGCAGGATAAAGGCATTACCCCCCCCCCCCACAAACGCACCGCCCTCCCCCGCACCTCCGCCCCCCCCCCCACCCACCCCCCCCCCCCCCCCCCCCCCCCCCCCCCCCCCCCCCCCCCCCACAAAAACAACCCCCCCCCCCCCCTACTCCCCCCCAAAATCAAAAAACCGCCCCCCCCCAAAGAAGATATAACACACTCCTGTATCTGTATGACTGGCAGACTTCTGATTGGCTGTCTCGTTTTCCCACAAGCTGCTAATTGCTTGCCCAAAATATGGGATCGGTCAAATAGGCTAAACCCGAATACAAACTGCAACACTGGCAGCTACCATCAGCAGTTTGAGTTCTGCAAGCATAAGGCCCACATCCCTTTTATAAATCTTAATTTCAGCACACAAAGCATGCCATGGGCCATACTATATCTCTAATGCCTTTCATTTCATAAACAAAACCACATGCCACATGTGGTATTCAACAAGCAATGCTTCATTAATAAACAAATTAAAAATTTAACTTAATTAGCTCTGTAATTTTATTCATAAAATATTGAAGACATCCATAATTTTCCTCATTAGCAGTGAATGGAAGCCTGCATGGCAGGATTATTATGTCATATGTGTCACAATCGCTGAGACAGAATTCTTCATACAAAGAGTGTGTCTCGCTCTGGAAGAATCAGTCCAGCTACCTATTGAATAGTTGGTCAATTAAATGAAACGCTGACCATGTAAAATGTCACCTCTTTTAAAGTGGCGAATGCTGAGGAAATGTGGGGTGGGTCACGGAAAAAATAGAAACATTAAAGTTATTGGTATCGAGTCTCTTAATTTCATGTGTTTGCAATTTCCAATCTTTTGATGTGTAATATGTGATGCATTCCTTAATGACAATTCTTTTTTCAGTAGTGCTCTAGAAAATCATTGTTAAAAATGTTTATTAAGGATGTGACTATATTACAAGGGTCAAACAGTTATTTCCAACCCTTCCATAGTGACCTTTAAGTATGGATTTATACTCCTCATTGCTGTAAAACATGTCACTCTGGGGTATGATATCCATGAATGCTGAATACATCTGCATGTAATTGCCTTTTGCTGTTTAATATTTATTTTGGGGGCCTCATTATTGGTGTTCATGTTTTATTCATCAGCAGGAATACTCTGTTTTCTAGCTGCATTTGATTCTGGAATATGGAGTTTGAGGTCTTGTTTATTTAGCTATTGATCCAGGATTTGCTTATACCATCCTGTAGCGAGACGCTCACTAGATCAAAAGCACCATTGTAGACCAAAGTGATGCCGACTGCATGGCAGCCAGAAAATGGCACATACTGTACTTAACCAAAGCAGAGGCATTATTTACTAGAGCTGCCCCATGACCTTGTTTTTGCCATATTCGAACTGAAAGCAAATGCGGACATTACATATATCTAGATATGCATTAACTTAGTTGTACATATAGTGATTAATGAGAAAATGAATAATACACTGCATTTGACACATCTGAAATATATATTTCATTGTATGCGCTCCGATTCATGCCCACATTTTAGTGGTGACATGACTGTCAGCCTGACCTACTAATACACAAAAAAACCACAGCATATGGCAAGCCACTACAACACATTTATTTTTATTATGTACATGGTTTTAGATGCCAGCATTTGTATGCAACATGTGCAGCACTTAGGCAACCCCAGGAGCACCAACCAACAGTAGGTTTATATTAATTAAACCAACAATTAGGACCCTTTTATATTAAAACGTAACTTTTAATATTCACTGCAAAATATCCACATAAAGTGTAAAAACCTATTTTTGAATATAGCACCAAAAGACATAAATTAAAAAAGGTACACTCTTACAAAAACCTAATAGTATGAGCTACAAGAAAGTCCAGCATGGGATAAATCTCCAGATAGACCAACCTTCACATCCTAGTAAGAGCCAAGTTGGTGTGATATTGGATCCTAACACTCACTCTAGTCTGAACCCTTTTGGTATGTTCACACTGCTTATTTGTAGTATGCATTTTGGTATTTAACAATGTCCCAGTCAGATCTCATTGAGTTCAATGTAAAATATGTACCGTTGTTCGTACAATGTGTATTTTACATACGTAATCGCATTACGTTTTTAGGATACGTACAAACAAGTGCATGTAGATTCTTGATCCGTTATAAGAATGTAAAATCTCCATAAGAAACAATGGGGTGCATTTATGGAGGCTAAAAACATATCTAGATATGTAACACATTTTCTGATACATATTTAGATGTGTTTACGCACCTAGAATACACATTGGGTCCAAATCGGTTGAGCTTAAATACTATAGGGGGCGTAGTGAATGAACAGAGAAATATGTATCTGAAACACGTATCCAGATATGGATAAAATACGTATGTAATATGTGTTACAGATGCGTTTTTGGATCCATTTTTGGATGCAGATTTTGGATTCATTTCAATATGTTAATTTAGGTATGAAAAAACGTATCAGACACACTGTGTGAACCTACCCTAATACACTCCCTCTCCAAGTGGAGACTCGCAGAGAAAAGGGCAACACCACCGCAATCACCGTGAATAAACTATTATTACCCTAGCTACAACAAAACACAATGTCTCATCCAGTAGCGAGTAGATCCTGGAGTAATGATAAGAAAAAGGTAAACCCCCACAAGGGAAATTAAAGTGCTGATTTTATATGTGTTTCTACCGGAATAACCTGGTTTCATCAGGGGAATATCACTCATCTAGACCAGCTGTTGACAGTAAAAACATGGAGTAAGATAACGTATATGGTGTACAACAGTAGATGTAGAGCAGGCAACTGGTACATTGCCTGAACTTTAATCCCATGGTGCACTGCAGTTAATAGCAATAGCATGTCATCCAAATAACAGTACAGGCAGAACCACAAAATATATTTTATATATAACTTCTAAAATCAAAAGGAAATAAATGAGTACACTTTAGTTTAGGTAGAACAGGCCATTAATAGTGACTACAATGGTATTTAAGTAGAAAACACCAAAGCAAAGTGGTTGTAACAAAAAAATATTCCTATTTTGCCTTTTATCCAGTGCGTGTGAGGTACTGTATATCAGGTATAAGTATCCATTGTACTTGTGCATCTCTTGCCACCTAGTGGTGGGGTTTGTGTATGTACAGATGATAGTATTTTGTCTTTGTGGACACGTGTGTAAATTTAAGGGTCATGTTTGTATTTAATAAATACTCCATTCAAGAAATAATAAAGAAAAAGATTGTTCTATGATTAATTACCTCTGTCAGAGATTAGATTATTTCATGAGATGGTCCCCTAAAGAAATAATATCGATTAGATAATATAAAAACACGTAACATACAGTACTAGTAGTGTGATACAAAGAATACATCTCTTCATATTAGTGTTAATCTACACTAATTTGCCTATAGCAGATCTTTTCATACTTAGTATGTAATATTGCTCAGAATGGGGATTAAGACACACATAATATCCCTATGACAAAAATGAACCGCCACAGAAAGAAAGAGAATTGAGGATATTAAACTATGTAATCTGTGCAAACAAATAAACTTGTCTTCTGTACATTTAGGGCGACATGTCCGAAAATTGGTGTCGCCCAGGGCCGTCTTAACAGCATTATGGGCCCCTGGGTAGAGTTGTGCACTGGGCCCCCCCAACACAGCTACTGACAGAAACAGATATATACATTATCGATAACAAACTTATAACCTACAACACCGTCATATAGAGACCACATAGTGATCAGACACTGGCTCAGGAATAACCTACAATACCACCATGCAGAGACCACATAGCGGTTAGCCACCAGCTCAGGTATGACCTACACCACTGCCATTTAGAGACCACATAGTGGTCAGACACGAGCTCAGGTATAACCTAAAACACCACCATATAGAGACCACATAGTGGTCAGACACCAGCTCAAGTATAACCTACAACACCACCATATAGAGACCACATAGTGGTCAGACACCCGCTCAGGTATAACCTACAACACCACCATATAGAGACCACATAGAGGTCAGACACCAGCTCAGGTATAACCTACAACACTGCCAGATAGAGACCACATAGAGGTCAGACACCAGCTCAGGTCACATCACATGACAGTAACTACAGGACTAATCTAACAGAGACTCAAAATAACCCCTGACATCCAAGGATTCACAGGAAATGCCTTATCTGAGCAGTAGCTCTCTGAATCGTTCTTTTCCTTTTTCTTCTCCTTCCGTCCAGACCACCATGACAACTTCTCCCGTCCGCAACTCAACCCTGCAGAATTTACCACACAAATCCTAGACTTCTCACTTTTCCAGCACTTCCCTACCAATTCCTACCTCTGTTATGGGCACCCCCCATTAAGTAAGTAGGTAGTAATATTGCCCACCATTCAATAGGTAGGTATATAGGTCCACTGCAGGTAGATATTCTGCCCACTCTAGGTAGGTTTACAGCCTCCTGTAGGTATAAGTAAATAAATTGCCCCCTGTAGTTAGGTATACAGCTCCCTGTACGTAGATATACTGCCCTCTGTAGATAGGTCCCTGTAGGTACAAGTAGGTATACTACCCCCTGTATATATAGCTCCCTGTAGGTAGATATATAGCCCCTTGTAGGTAAACGTAGATATACTACCCCTTGTAGATAGGCCCCTGTAGGTAAAATGCCCCCTGAAGATAGGCACCTGTAGGTGGTAGGCCCCCCTGAAGATTATAGGCCCCTATAGGTATTCCCCCTGTAGTGCCCTGTAGGTACTTTTCCCCCCATAGATTATAGGTCCTTTGTAGGTAACATCCCCCCTATAAATTCTAGGCCCCCCTGTAGGTAATATCCCCCCCTGTAGATTGTAGGCCCCCTGTAGGTAATATCGCCCCCAATATATTGTAGGCCCCTTGTAGGTAATATCCCCCACTATAAATTGTAGACCTCCTGTAGGTAATATCCCCCCTATAAATTGTAGGCTCTCTGTAGGTAATATCACCTCCTGCACCGCTTAAAGATGTTGTGGGTCCTGCGGCCTCCTGCACACTGGCGTGCCACCTGGACCCACCGCAGGGGCTATTACTTCACTGGGCAGGATAGTTGGTTGCCCGGGAGGGCCCCCTGTTCTCGTGGGGCCCCCCCGGGAAACCGCCTACCCTTCCCAATGGAAGAGGCAGCCCTGTCATTGCCACAGCAATTTTTAGGTGCACTTAATCAGTGTAAAGTGCGCCTGAAAGTACGATCCTCTCAAAGATCTGGTGTCTGGTATAGTTTGCATAGTACACCTAATGCACCTAAAAAGGAGCAATGCGCAGTCGCAGCGCGTATTGTATCATTGGTAGTGTATGTAATGCACCTATCGATGTGCATTGCATAATAGAGGCGCATAATGTATCATTACCAGTGTATGTAATGCGACGCAGCAGGCACATTGCGTTTTGGAAGCGCACAGCGTATCATTGCTACTATATTTAATGTGCCTTTTTAGGCTCATTACAATGAGTCATGCCCTGTGTATATTGCGCCTAGTTTGGGTATATTACAGTTCATTTATATCGAGAGTATGGCGTCAAGAGGATTTCTGGTGCAAAATAGGCGCTTGCATATTGGGACATGTTGCCCTTAATTCGTACAACGAATGGTCTCTTTATAAAGCTTTGTTGTACTTCCTTAAAATAATTGCAAGATAACAGTCAAACAACGTGGTTTAACTTGATTAAAGTGTTTGGAAACATTCATGGGGTTGTACAGTTTATTGAAAAATAAAATAATAAGGTACTGCTGTTGCATTAAAAAAAAAAACAACAACTTTCTCCTCACCTCCTTTCCAGTCCTAGAGAGTCTCATCTTGGTCTTGTGTTTTGTTCCCGTCTCCAGTTTAATGGAGCGTCAGCTTGATTGGCTGAAACTGTCACAAGCCACTTCCTTACATCACCGTTAGGAGCTGTATATTTCTGAACGAAAATGTAAAGGAGTGGCATATGACCCCTGCAACCTATCAGCAGTTGAAGCTCTGACGTCCCACTCCACCAGAGAAGGAAAGAAAGCAAAAGACGCGCTGGAATGGAGGTAAGGAGCAAGGTGTTTTCTTTTTCTTTATTCGGCAGCATTACCTTATTATTTTATTTTTTTAAGAAACAGGACATCCCCTTTAAATTATAAGAATTCTAGCCATTACATAATGTCATATTTATGAAATCCTTACAGGACCACTGTAATAATCATATTACAGAAGTTGTACATTGGAAATGCATCAGATTCGTAACTTATTATTTTAGTTAAATCATAACATATTGGGCGACATGTATGAATTATGCAGTTTAAACGCCAATTTTCATACACATTATATTAGTGTAGAATGCGGGTAATAAATCAGACATATTCTAGCTCTAAGACGACACTTCTGGCTCAGGTATACCCCTTTGAAAGTGGTTTACCTATTCCAGCAGTAATGCACCTGGAATTGCTGTACTGAGGCTATAAATCAATAGCTTTGTGTAGTTCTACTGCGCCTCGTCTCCCACATGCCCTACAAAATCAAGCGCATTACAAAGTGTTGTTGACGCTCTGTAATGCGCCTGATATTGGTGTGTCGGCCATTTAAAACTATTGTGAACGGGGCTGCGCTAGATGTAGATGCTGCGCTGAAAAGACACTAGACTTCTGGCGCAGCCCCATTCATACATTATTAGTCACCCATTATTTTCAGGTGCCAAATTTTTAATCTTTTCTACTCTTCAGTTTGTACACATCATGGGCGACATGTATGAATGTTGCTGTGCCAGGTATCTGGCATCTTTTCAGCCCGATATCATGTGCAGCCCTGTTCATACTTTTTTAAATCTCGCACACACCACTCTCGAGCGCTTTGTAAAGCGCCTGGTCTCGTGGGAAGGCAGGGTGCACTTGAACCATAGCGAAGCTATAGATTTATAGCTTCTCTATGGCATTTTTAGGCGCATTACAGTTTGAACAGGTATACCACTTTCAAAGTGGTATACCTGAGCCAGAAATGTCGCCCTATCGCTAGAATGCGCCTGATTTATGACCTGCTGTATAGCGAGTACATAAATCAGGCGCATACTATGCCTGTATAATGCGCATGAAATTAACACGCCAAATTTCATGCATGTTGCCCCATATTTTGCCCCTATGTTTTGCATATGCACTATAACAGCTTCCTGCATATATGATATACTTGTCCGATGGCCCTAAATATGGTATCCTGAAGTAATGTTGGACTGGAGGTAATGCTGCACTGTGAGCGCTGCCATACTAAGAGTGCAGAGGAATGGTAAAGAAACGCGTAAGAACCCCTAATCCCAATTTAAGGTTAGGGATAGGATTAGGGTTAAAATTTAGGGACATCCCAATCCTGGATTTTTTGTTGCTAGTTTGGTCAAACCCAAATTTAAAAACGAACGGGGAGCTTTTGAGAAACATTATTTATGAATAAAAATTTTATCTCAACTGTAGAAAAAAAAAGTTATCATATACAATACTTTCGCACCACCAAAAAATGAAAAAAGACAACGCTGCAACTGGTGTTTGCCAAAAGAAAAATTTTGACATGGGAAGAAAATTTAAAATACTAAACATTTCACCTTTCACATTAATAAAAATTTCCCCATTTTTGCTTTACTGCTCCCTTTAAGTGACCATAGGCAGCTTGGGTAGGGGGAAACACCGGGGACAGAGCTCCTCTGTCCAGTCCCACATCCAGTTTTCCCCCCCCCTTTTCAGCCCCTATTGCATTCATTCCCCTGTCTATAATCACACACCTCATGCGAGCGAGTGTTTATCACCAGGGATTGTCACCTACTCCGTCCTTTGCTCTCCTCATAATTAGTAAAAAGTGCAAAAATAATAGAAAAAGGGAAACCCAATCAGGTAGTCAGAAGACAAAAACAAAACAATATGTTTGGCCCTGTGGAATTTGAACTTTGGGCTAAGAGGGAATTTCTCAAAAAAATTTTATTCGGTGATTCCCCCGAATTTTTTGACAAAATTATTTCAGTTTTTAATTCTTTGGACAATCCTTAAAAAACAGCTTTTCCACTCACGAGCCTGCAGGGGCCTGAAACTTGTGCCATCTTAAATATGCCGAGGGAGCTTTTTTGGGTCTTCATACAATGTTTTGTTTTAGTAACAGCAAGACTGCCCGCTCTTAGAATCCTTCACATAAAAAATTCCCTGGCACTTTAAAGGGTAAATCTACAAAAAATGAAGCGGAATGAGCCGATAAAGTCATGGGCAGCGACGCTGGAAAAAAACAAGCGAGGGCTCAGGTGGCAACACAGGACACATGAGTAGGTACGGCGGCAGCCACACAGCAGCATGATGGTCAGAACAGTGCACAATGACATTCTGTAGTGGCCAAAAACAGTATGTAGCCACAGAGAGTGGTCACAATGAACAGAGTGGGATGGTCACGCAGCAGCCACGCTAACACATGAGGCGTCAGGCAGAGGCAACAATACATTCTGGAGGTGGCAAACGAGTAGTAGCACAGAGTGGCACAATGACAGAGATGTTGAGGTGATGGCATCAGCAGCATAGGTCAAGAGAGTGGCACAATGGCAGAGGTGTATGCCGCAGCAGTCACGCAGCATGCAGCATGAGGTGCAGACAGAGGCGACATAATTGACATCTGAAGGATGCAAAACAGAGTGGGCCACATTAGGCACAATTGACTGAGAGTTGGAGGTGACAGGCAAGCAACAGCATTGAGTCAGAGAGTGGCACAAAGACACATTATGTAGGTCACGCAGGAGCTACAGTCAGCACAAAATGAGGTCAGTGCAGTGGCACATGACATTCTGGAGTGTGGCAAAACAGTATAGCCACAGAGTGGCACAATGACAGAGCGTGGAGATGACAGCAGCAACAGCATGACGTCAGAGAGTAGGCACAATGACAGGGTGTGGAGGTGACCGAGGAAAAGCCACAACAACATGCAGCAGCAGTCAGCACATTAGGTCATACAGAGTGCACAATGACAGTGTGGAGGTGGGTGTCAAACCAGTCCCCAGATAATAGATGAGTGGTATGCAGATGAGAATACTGGCGAGCAGAATGTGCAATCAGAGCGTGCTGGCGGCATCATAATAGTGGCTGAGGCAGGTAGTTTAAATCCAGACTCATTTCTCAAAGTTTGTGGTGAGTGCGTCATGGCTGATGAAATCTGACGCCTAAGCATTGGTGTTGTGAAAATCCAGCCGAATTCCAACTGCCATGATTCATCTTGACAAAGGTCTTCGTTCACACATTACCCGTGGACAAGGCGGTTTCTCCTGGGGTAAACGATGCCCCGCCGACCACTAAACACCCCGCTCTGATGCCCCTACAAGCCGCGCAGGACAGCTTCACCACTGTAAATATTGTGTGTGTATATATAAAAATAATCCTAAAATATATAATATATGTATAAAAAATAAATATAACACACTACCGTTTTCCCTAAAATCCCTTCCATTCTTTATTTCCCTATATATTTTTTTATTGAGTTTGTCCTCCCTCTCAGCAGCTGGAAAAAGGCACCCATTTGGACTGTAGCGAGGGTCCAATAGGGTGGAGAGGCCAAAGTCATCCCTCTGGCCGGATGGTACTATTTCCTGTCCACTAGCCGCAATCAGCATGCTGCTGGCCATCTGCACAAGTACTCTGAGGGCACCCTGCCTCCATCTCCACTGTAACTGCCCACGGTGCTTGCGGTCATCTGCCGCGTCTTCCTCACTCCCATCTACCTCCTCCAGCTGTTCGCTGCTCCTCCTCATCTTGTCACCTGTAGAAAATCCACTCATTTCACCAGACAATGCTTCTGCTCCAAGTGTCCTCCTCCACCTCATTCTGCCGTCCCCACCTGGACTCATGTGCTGCGAGAGTGTGTCGCCTCGTCCCGCAGTCCCCTGCCCAACAGATTTTTTCAGCATCTTTCCAGGACATGAAGCATTGGGAGAACGTTATTCATTACTGTAGTCCGGCGACTGACAAATAACGTCGCCTCCTCGAATGGCCTCAGCAAACGCTAAGTGTCACGCTATGACTGCCACTGCTGACATTAAAGTTACACAGGGGAGTACTCCTGTCCCCTGGATCTTCAAAAAATCGTTAAATGGCCCTTCTCCTTGTTCATCCAGTCGGTCCAACATGTTCATGCTGGATCACCTTCCAACGGATTGGAAACATTGCATATCAAGAGGTGTGTTGGGAGGCTGTAGTTGTCGGCTGCAACTCGAGGAGATTGTTCCTGCTTTGTAGGAATGATGAAGTGATGCACAGTTTCCTGCCCATTTTCAGAATCTCTGAAGATCGTGGAAGACTTCAGGACCTTTTTCACAACCAAAGATGAACAACATGCGCCATGCAGGGGCGCATGGACCGCAGCCCTCTTTGTGCAGTTCAACACCATAGTTCCTCCCATATTTCCGTCACCAAGTTTTCCGATTTGCGACAGTTGCAAACGAGATAAGCCCCACACATCGATTTCTTTTGTCTGCATGACGCGTAGGCAGGTTTCCTCCCTTGTGTGATTTCGTTTCGTCCGGAGGCAAGCCAGGGTGTAGAACTGCATGACACCGCTGTGGCCCTACACATGTGGCATAATGGAGCACAGATACTTTTGGAGATGCGAGAATGTGTGTGTGAAGGGAGGAGGAGTGCAGACATTGAGCGCAGGAGCCGCAGTTTGACAATGTGTAGGAAAAGCGGCATCTCCTGTCCAAGTTGTTGGTGTGCCTGGTAGGAAGTCACATTCACTCCAGTTGGGTGCCTAAAGTACATGTACTGCCCTGACCGAAGTAACAGCTCCAGACTTCCGCGCTGCCAAGCGAGCCCTTGGAACAAACCGATAAGCTCAAGACTGGCACAACCTACTGTTCTACATATTTATGAAGTGCTGGTACTGCCTTTTTGGAAAAGAAATTACGGTTGGAACTCTCGCATCTCGGCTCGGCACAAACCATTAGTTTCTCTAACGGGCAGAGTCCACCATTTGAAAAGGAGGGACTCGCATACCAACTACTTGGACAGGATCACACGGGGGGTTTTTTTTCAGCTTCTTGCACCTAGGATGGTAGTGACGCATACTATTTTCTCTTTGCAATCTTCCTGCGCTGAACGAGCTGCTGTCGCCATGAGTAGTCGATGAGCAGGAAGCATCTGACCGGAGATGAGTCAAAGAAAACAGCTTCCCTTCTGCTAGAGGTGGTGTAGCCTTGACTCTAGGCTGCAATGGCATGCTGCCACTGTGCGCGGCGGCTAGCTGATGCGCGGCCCACAGGATGTGTGTACCACCACATCGTTAGCATCGTTTCTCCCAAGGGCCATCTCGAATTGGTGAACGCTGCATGAGTTGACGCGAGGGCCGAGGTGCCAAACGTTCGTCTCCCTGGCCACTCTTCACTTTCTGTCCACAGATCCTACATTTACCCATAATTCGTCTTCTCAGGTGTCTTGCAAAGAACTGCCACACAGCCGATATCTGATTTACGGCCAATGCTCCGCACGAGTGACTACTGCCGCGCTGGCCGTCGCTTGAGCCCCTGTGCCGCTACTTTCTTGGACCTTCTCTGGGTTTGATCAACCCCATGGCCCTTGGCTCCCGATCCTCACACAGCTGCAACCACTGTTGACTCACGCCACACAGCCCAATTGCTGGCTAGTGCCGCTGCCTTACCGCGCAACTGACGCATCTTCTTTCTGACGATGATGTGAACGCCCTTGATTCACCTGGCTCCCCAGGACGGTCGGCTGACATCATCATCGATTGTGTTCATTGTCACTGCTGTCCTCGATCGAACCGTATCTTGGTATCATAGGCTGACCCCTCACGAAACATGACCTCACCCTGCCACTCTCCACATCTAACTTTGCCACCTACTGCCAGTAAGCAGGATATTGCCCTCATTTCTTCTGCTGCCAATACCTGCTTGACTGCCCTCCCTCAAAATTTGTTCATCCATCGCTATAAAGTGCCAGAGCCTAACCACATAGTAGATCTCTGCTGATGGTAACCGGATTGGACAGAAGGCGGTTGAGACAGTGAGGCCGCTGGACCGCGCTTCACCGGCCATGCCAACAAAGTGTGTTGTTTCTGACGTTCCTAACCGACTCTTTCTGGGGTGTCAGATTCCATCTGGGAGGAGTGGAACGCAGTCAACCAATCAAGAAACCATTGGGTTGCTGACCAAACACACACCGCAAGATGACAGCGACAGTTTTGGCCTCACCGAGTGTACCCCTGCTTGCGACGTCTCTTTCTGTGCTGCGACTGGCCTGCCTCCAGGAAAATGTTGTGTGCCACTCGCCAGCTCGCCAGTGAAAGACCTGCCACCACTCACTGTCTGAACATACTGTATTGTTCTAAAATGTACAGACTCTGTTTATGAAAATTCAGTATAAGATAAAATTACACACCCTGTATTTAGCCACCAAGGGAACCCACTAACAAGCTTGGTAGTAACGCATGGATAAAATTTGCGCTCCACGAATGGGCAGGAAAATTTACTTGTATTGCCGTTTTAAAAAAACAAAACCAAAACACACTGTGTAGTTTACTGAAAAACACAAACAGGCTTAATTAACCTTTGGATAGGAAGTATGCTATATGGCCAAAATATCCTTATCTTTGGCGGTGAAAAAGAACGTTTCTTTTACTAATGTACACACTGCAGAAACATACAAAGTTAACCCTTGGATGTAAATTTGCGCTAAAGACATGTGCATGCCTACAATTACCATCTTGTAAGAGTGTTAAAACGCCTTGTATTTTACGGAACACAACAACAGAAAAACTTGTAATTAACCTCTCGTATATGAATTATGCTTACAGCCAAAATTTCTTCCTTTGGCGTGAAAACAGAAAGGTTTTTCTTTTACTAAGTACACACTACAGAAAAATACTTAGTTTAACCCTTGGAGTACATTAGCGCAAAAGAAAAGTGCTAGCCGACAATTACCCAAGCTTTGTAGCGTTTAAAACGGCATGGTATTTTTACGAACACAACAACAGAAAAACTTGTTAAGTTAACCATCGGGTGTTTAATTATTTTCCATATGAATTTATGCTACATGCCAAAAAATTTTGGGGAGGTGAAAAGTAATGTTTATTTAGTGAGAACACAACAGCAGAACAATTGTCTTAAATTAACCCCTGGAATCTAAGATGGCGCAAATAAATGACAACCAAAAAATAATGGTATTTGATTGTAAAAACGCTGTTTCTTTAACTGAAAACAACAGGAACAGTCTTATGTATTAACCCTTAGATATTCAATGTGCTCAAGACTGAGCATTTAGCATTAAAATGTATATGGAGCGAGCATTGGACTGCACACTGAGCTTCAGTTCCAATACCACACAAAACATAATTCGAACGTAAGAGAAGCAGTCTCTGAGACCTAGCTGTGACAACCCCCCCCATAAAAATCGCTGTATAAAAGTGAGTTCTTTAGTATCTAGATATCATAACACAGCAGCGTCAGCAGGAACAGCTACCTACACATACAGTGAGAGTAGTTTGAGGAGCGAGCATGGCGCCCAGACCTATAAGTGCGGTGACGTCACAGAATCCCGCGCGATCTCCATGATTGCTTCATCTCAGCAACGGCATGGTACAACGCCTTTTTTGCTCCCAGACTTCTTTGCCCCATGTAACGCCATGTGCTCGCAGCCATTTTAATCAATCAAAAACACGCTCGTTCCTGAAATCAACCCAAGACTTGCGACTTCGTTCAGAATCACAGTTTTTCCTGAAATTTTAATAAAACCTAATCCACTCGTAGGAACCGCTGTAAATGGAAGGCGAGAATCTCTTACCACTCAAGCGACATTGGGTAACGTACTCAGGAGCTCTTTTTACCTAGAGTGAAGAACACGCGTGGGTGAAAAGCATGGTGATGTCAGCCTCCTGGGTCACATAATATGCAATTCAATCAAATCACACTTGCCCCCTTTTGAGCACACTGAAAGCTGAGGCTGGATAAATGAGGTATGAAATGACTTTGTGGCAAAACCCCTTTAGGTTAGAGCATCTTTAAAGTTTTTTGGGGAGAATCTTAGGTCACTAGTACAGGGCATTTTTTTATTATCTTTCTATTGTTCTTTACTACAGAATATTAATGGACAGGCCATATGAAGGAAACGGTGTGTTCCTGAAAGACGCTCTGCTGGGTAGCGTGGAGTGTGACGTATGCATCTGTCATCTCCTGGCTGGATTTGCCTATTTAATCTTTAAGCTGAATCAGCTAAGTATTGCCCATTATCCCAATGTATATACGATTAAGTAGACTGTATTCGCACTGTAGATTCTTAAAGTATGACGTATAGCGTCTATAACGCACAAGTAACGATATATTAGCTCACATTGAAAGATATGCCTCAAGTATGGTTTTGTTCCGTGAGCTGAATGGGAAGCACAAGGAGGTTCCTTATTGAGGTCCACTACCAGGGAGCAATAACCTTAAAAAGACTTTTTACAGAATTTTAATGTGGCAGACTATTGTTATTTTTGAAGCTTTCGCCACAATTCCTGCTCTGCTTCTGCCGCTACGGCTACTTGCGCTCTAACGCTATCCACATTTGCTAGACGTTGTTCCAACCTTGACATTTGAAGACCTTGAAGCAGAAGCAAGCAATGTCTCCATGTTATCATCACACGGCTCCAATTCCTGCATTTACTCTCTATTTGTGGTGGTGGAAAGGTAAACAGACTGAGTTATTGCTTGTACCGAGGATCGAGGAGGGTGGCCACCCAGTAACTGTTTACAATTTGATGGCCTTAATCAGTGATCATTTTGAGGAAATTAGCATCAAGCACTCATGAAGATGAGGATTGAGCCTTGATTTCCAAGTCCTCTGGGTTGAGGGCACTACAAACTGATCTTCCCATCCATCTTGTTCCCTCCACCGCCACAAATCGCGCCACCCACTTTCCAAGGCAGAGAGACCGCGGGAAATGTCTGTGTCTCATGGAATACCTCATCCTCCTCCTCCTCCTTCCTCCGGCACAGCTTCAACACAGCCCTACCTGCCTTCAGATGATGTACGGCCGACGAAGCCTGAGGCGCCGCCTTGCACTAGCGCCTGACCCCAAACCATTGCTAACAGAAGACGCTATAAAATTGAGAACTGACGTGCCCTTTGTGAGGATTCTACGGAAGAGAAGGTCCCGCATGTCCCGATCTCAGTCCCATCCCTCCTCCATCAGCAGGTGGAACCTGATGTTTCAGAGTGTCCAAACGATCGTTCCAGAACTAAGATCACACCAATAGTCATGCTTACAAGGGCATTGTCCACACTCACCATATTGGTGTCTTCTCAAAACTTGTCAAGGTTGGGGCAGCGAGCTCTTTCACCTCCTCCACTCTCGTGGCTCAACACCCCCCCGAGGTCCGCGACCGCCTATGTTATCAGGCCATGTATCACTTCGTAACTGCTAATGGCATTAGCGCTGCGCCACAATCGCTGGGAGCATGTGGAGAGTAATTCCAGCTTGTTTCCAACTCAACAATGAGACTTTGACGTGAGGCTTAAGCTGATGCTGCAACCAGCCATTGGGCACGAAGCAGGGTGGCGAAAGCGAAGTGTAGAGCCAGACCTCGATCCTTCCCTCAGCAGGCAGTCCATACCCGGTACTCTTAAGAAAATCTGTACACAGAGGTTCATGTACATGTGCCTAGGCAAGGGATGTGCTCAAACCTACGCGATCTAAGGGCGGCACGCAGATTTGGTGGAACCGTTATCGACACACCACCTTTGCTGGCACAAAGGGGAATTCTTATCACATTCCAGCACATCACATCGTCTCGTTACGAAGAGCCATCCCCACAGCTCCTGACCTTTGGTTATGGTCCTCCAAGACCGGATTAATTTCAACACTTGCCTGTTTCTCTGGTCACGTGATGCCACCAAGACCCTGGGGTAAAGAACCCTGCACCATCCGCTGCAGTGTTTGAAGAGCGTACGCCAGCTGAAGCCACATGCCACCAGAGACATCCACTCCAGCTCACCCAGAGTGCTGTCAACAGAGATATAGCAGCCGTGCCGGCTTACTAGTCCATGTGTCGTGTCAAATTGACTTTGACGTAACTGCATATGGCAGACAACGTGCTTGAAATTTTAGATGACACGTGGCTGGCCATGGCATTTTGACGCTTTTCTAGCAAGAAATGCCTGCTCGGCATATGGTATTGAGGCAACTGCTAAGGGCCAATGACGTGCGGAAACCATATCTGTGTCCACCAACGGAAGGCAGAAAAGCCAAAATCCTGGCAATCGCAGACTATTCCAGGGCTTTGGAGCTTTGGTTGTGTGGTTAAAGTTTCTTCTGCTCCCACACCTGGTAGACCAGAAGGCGTGGCTGCTAGACCTGGCCGCTGTTAAGTTGTGCAGTCTCAAACTGGTGGAAGATGAAGTGTAGATGATAGGTCCTGGCTGTGGTGGGTGCTAAGGAGGTTACAGTCGGTGTGTGGTCGGACGGTGCAGGCAGAATCGGAGGCTGATCACTGATCATGACTCAGAGAGACATGGTGTCATCTTGAGGAAACGCTTGGTGGTCGGCATAGGAGAGGCGGAGACATGAGGTTATGACAAAGGTTGGTAAGCCCGGCAATCGCTGTGGGCCTTTTTTGCCAAGTAGTTCCTTCATTTCAACGCATGCATGTCGCTGCATGTGAGACAAGACCATGTTTTTGTTGGTGGTAAACACCTAAGATTCTTGCCTCCTACTGATGCTTTACCCGGCAAAGGCGCATATTACATCCTGGGTTGTATCAAGGCTTGCTCGAAAAAGGCCCAGGCTTTGAAGAGGTCCAGGAACCTTTTTTCGACGACGATAAAGTGAAGGAGCCGTTGTTGCTGCTGAACGTGGCTGGGCGAATCATTCTCAGCGTACTTGATGCGACTGCCCCTCTACCTTTTTTTGAGGCGGGAGCCGTACTGACACTACCCCATGCGTCTTCTCCTCTCCATGATGAAAGCTCTCAACACTACAATTCTTCTGAAAATACCATTTGTATCCGCAATTTCATCAACATCATCCATCAACCACAGGTGAGTTCCTCGTCTTGAAACATTTCTGCATCCTGGAGCGGCCGGGCTACAACAACAGGCACTAGCAAGGCGTTGCCATCCGCCCTGCGAATTTTTGCCGATTTACTGGCTTCCTTCTCCTCCTCTGAGGCATCAGTAACTGGCGTCAGAGCAACAAAAGCATCCTCTTTGTGCCCTTGATCTTTGGAAATGCCTCCTGACACCGAAACTAAGTCGCAAATTTGTGTCATCAAAGAGGACCTTCAGAAAAGATTATCCACAGTGGTGGTACACGTTGTTGACATTGGGGCTGCCTTCGCTTCATTTTTGGACGATGCTGACAATGATGATGACGACTTAGTGACCGTTTGACTTGAGGACGAGGAGTCTAGACTGCGGGAATTGCAGGTTGCATTAACCACTTAGAACAGAATTGCGATGCTGTTCGTTACTGTAGAATCACGGATGGCCCCTGACCCAGCTATTGAACACGCAACCGACGATCGCCGCTGCTTGGCGTGTTGTCGCCCGCACTGGAAGGAGCACCGTTTCCTCGTACCTCTGCCTCCATGTCCTACACCCTCTTTGCTCAGCGTTACCACTGCATTTCGCTCCAATGTTTCAGAAAGATTAAAAAAATTTAAAAGGTATGGAAGAGTTTTGACAGTCACATAAAAAAGACGCAAACACAGCTATTCTAAAGCCGCCTAATTTCCTACAGCCAGACTAATTAGAACTGAAAATGTTCTAGCGAAACCTGTGAAATGGCGTCTGGTGTAAAGTACCGTGAAGACAAATCAACATGTTTCTTCTTTCAGTCCCAGGAATATACAACTGCCCAGTAGGACAAGAGAATTGATAGTTTCCAACAAACTAATCATACAAGTGCTCTACTCGCCAAACTGAGAATTTAAACGAGCGCAATAAAACTATTCAGAAGTTTACACGAATGAGAAATTGCGATTTTGCACAATGAACAACGAGAACAGTTGCTAGAAAATTTTCTATCCAAATTGTCTGTACAACGTGCTAATTTGAAAAAAAACTAGGGCCTAGCACCATGTCTGCAATACAGCTATTTAAAATTAATGGTAACAAACGGGGTTTTTGCACCAATGAAATATCACCAACAGTAACTCGAAATTCTTGTAATCCAATTTAAATACAGAGGTGGCTATTTGAAAAAATCTGGGGCGAACCAATAGTGCAATAAAGGCTATTATAAAGTGTTTTACCGGATAATAATAATGGATGGTGTTTTGCATCCAATGAAAATAGCAAAAGCAGTTACCACAAAATTTTCATGTATTTCTAATTTAAGTAACAAGTGGCTCTTTAAACAAAACTGGGCCGCACCAAATGATATACAGCTTATTTAATGTTATAACGGATAAGAAATATTGTTTTATGCACCAATAAATACATTTGCAATTACTACAACTTTCTGTAATCCTAATATAAGTTACAATATGGCGGTCTTTGAAGCAAAATAATGGCCTGCCCAAAGTGAAAATACACCTAATTAAATTGTGTGATCGGTGATAATAGAAAGTGTGGTTTTTGTCACCTATGAAATACACTGCAGAATACTAGCAAATTTCTTATGTCCAAATATAAGTACAAGATGGTCTTGAACAAATGGCTGCGCCACAGTGGAAAAACATCTATTTGAAATTGAGACAGATAAATAAAAGAGGGTTTTGCACCTATGAAATACACCTCAATTACTAGCAAATTTCTGTATGCCTCAAAGTAAAGTAACAAGATAAGGGTCTTTGAACAAAATGGACTAGCGCCAAAGTAAAAACAACTAAATTAAATGTGTAAAGATAAAAATAGATGTTTTTGCACCTATACTCATCCTTCAATTACTAGCAAATTTCTGCAACCTAATATAAAAGTACAAGTTTGGTCTTTTGAACAAAATGGCCTGCCGCCAAAGTGAAAAACACCTATTAAAATGTTTACGGATAATAAAAAGGTGGTTTGCACTATGAAAAACCTTGCACTACGTAGCATAATTTCAGTTCTGTAATCCTAATATAATAGCAAGATGGGTCTTTGAACATATATCGCCTCGCCAAAGTGAAAAACACCTAATTAAATTGTGTACAGATAATAAAAGGTGGTTTTGCACCTATGCAATACTCTTACCTTCAAATACTAGCAAATATACTGTATCCTAATATAAGTACAAGATTCGTCATTGAACAAAATGGCTGCGCCCAAAGTGAAAAACACCTAATTAAATTGTCACTCGTAAGATATAAAAGGAGTGGGTTTTGCAACCAATGAAAATACAAAAGTACAGCATTACTAGAAAATTTCTGTATCCCTAATTGTAAGTACAAGGTGGTCTTTGAACAAAACTGTGGCTGCACAAGAATAAAAAGATAAGTATTTCACCTCAGTCGAGTGAGTTTGGACATAACTGGTACAAAAAAGCCATTTCATGCATGTTTAAAGCAAGTCTTGGCTGCACAATGTTACACTCTCCTTTCAAAAGCCAGCCTGGCCTTGTCTAGTCTGTGGTTCGCGCACCGCATCATCCCATCCACCCCCACTCATGCCATACATGCGCTAATGCTCTATCTTTAAAACGTCTAAATAACAAAGAACATAAATTCTCTAATCTACCTATTATCTAATGTTCACTAGCTAAAACATAGTTTGTCTGTGGTGAATAAGAGAAACTGTTGTCCCTGAGCTGAGCTTGAGCTTTATTGAGGTAGAGATCAAGCACACGTCCTGCTCGTAATAGAGAGCTTTGAACATCACTGGTTCTAAAAATGAAGCACTGTTTCAAATGCAAAACGAGGTAATGCTGATTTACAAAGCCAATGGACAACCAAACACATCACAGACCTACGGTCAGCACCCCCGACTCGACCCTGCTTCTATGGCTCTACATAAAATATTATGCTGCCGCAAAAGACAGGAAGTCGACCGAAATGGCGCGATCTTAAATGAGATGTATAGCCAATTCTCACCTAAATTATTGCGTGATCGGAAATTTCCAATCAACCTAAAAACCGTCCCGATTTCAACTTTGTCGATTATAATCGCTCATCCCTAGTGAGGAGTTGTAAAAGATAGAAAGAAAAACCTTATCTCATCTGTAAGGCTGGGCCTGTTTTAGCACCACCACTGCTTCGGATGCTCCTTAAGGGTATGTTCACACGGCATGTTTGGTCCGTGTGAACATACGCTTTTGTGATACGTGTCTGGGTCCGTCTGAACAGACCCAGACATGCATCTAACAATGAGCAATGTGTTTAACACTGTCGGCAATGGGAAACACGCATCGGCGTTCACATGAGCGATCTGTGATGCGTGTTTGCATCGCGTCTGTCGATCGTTATTGATACGCTCAAGAAGTAAAATGCCAATTCTTGAAGTGAGTCCAAAAGATGGGTTGGACAGACCCGACGCAAACACGCATCGGCGATCACTCATGTGAACGCCGATATGTGTTTCCATTGCCAGCATGTTAGGATATGTTCACACAGCTTATTGTGGGATATAGTACCGCTGCAATCGTTGGATGTTTGGAAGCAGCACGATCAGGCGAAATTTCCAAAACAGGGCGGGAACCCAGTTGGCCCCAAAAAAGCTTTTCGGGGCGCGCAATCGCCCCCCACAATTGACTTTTAAATTTTCCCCCCCCGTGCTCAATCGTGTTTGTAGCTGGGGGGAGACGACGCGTATCCATAGTCCTATGAGGCTAGAATTCCCATAATTGTGGCACGTAAAATAGAGCCAATTTAACCCGTGTGAACAACCCTAAAACTCATGCTCATTGTTGTGTGTGTCTAAAACCCGTCCAGATGGCCCCAGCACGCTTCACAAAAGGTATGTTCACCGGCCCAAAACACCCCTTTTGTGAACATACCCTAACAATTACATCATGTTCATTGGTCATATGACGCTGCAGCCAGTAGCCTCTGCGCTTCTTCCAGTGGGATAGGTGGGGGCTTGTGTTTGCCCCCAGTGACAATAAACGGGACTTTTGCAGGGAACACTGAGAGCAACAATATAAAAGAGGTTTTTCTCTGGTGAGTTAAGTTTTTGTTTTTCATTTTTAACCCTTAAAATCATTATTTGTTTATGTTAAGATCACATAGAAGGTGATTTGGGGATTTTTGCTGTAGATTGGTAAACAGCTTTTGTTTTTTAAATGTTAGTAATAAATCCTTAACTAGTAAAGGCCAACTATTCCAGACGTAAAGGAAAGCAATCTAAAGATCTGTGGGTTGAAAATGGAAGAAGCTACATTTGGCTTCTACCTGCTTTAGTTCTATGAAGTGTGATTAAACACAGTTGTCTCATCTCTACAAAGATTCTTTCTGTTTTATAATATAAAACACAGAAAATTTACTTCAGTTTAGACATGTTTTCCATGAAACAACACTCTAGAGCAGTAAGCTCATTGTTTTCTGCCTTTTGCTGATAAATGCATTGTGGATTAGCTGTGCCATTGGCAACTTTAGGTTGAAGTCTTTGTATTAATGCTAACAATAGAAAAGAGAAGCGCAAAATAATCACAATACACATCCCATTACAGTTCTGTTTGTAGTATGCTTTCAATAGAGCCGAGGCCTTGTCATCATTTCTTTAATATAATAATAGGCTGCATAAAAGCCTTAGGAAATAACATGGGCTTCATTACTGTTAGTTTCTCTAGCCACAAATCCTTCTGTATAAATTTTGTGAAACCTACTATGAAAAGCTTATTATTGCATATACAAGGAAAGAAGGAATTAGTGCTGCATTCACTTCTAAGTGCAAAACGAAGTCAGTCAATTCATTTTATTGTCCTTTCAAGGTGCCTTTACTTGTGCCATTTTGAGGCAGTTTCTAAAGCGAACCTAAGGATCATTTGGGCAGTGGCATAGCTACAAGGGTTGAAGCAGTCACACATGTGACTGGGCTCCTGAGTCAGGGGAGCCTATAGGCCCCCTTCCCCATACAACTGTAATGCTGGGTCACTTAGGGTCATATGCCCCCACAACATGTACATAAGTCTATTAGGACCTGACACAGACCGGCTCTATTAGGCTGTATATCTAAGGCATACTACATAGAGGTATATGTATCATAAAAGTGATAACATAGTCTGGTCCCACAGTGGAACAAAGAAAAAGTACATAAAAAAGCACTTTAGTTATACAGCAAAAAGAAAAAAGTATATATGATATATATGGTATATCAATCTATATGTTAGAAAGGTATACATAAAAGGTATCACTGTGTCCATGATGCCGCAAGACATTGCATTTTTTCATTCTTCCTGCCACACAAAAAAAAGGAATAAAAAACTCTTATGAATCCCATGATACGAACGAAAAGGTCATGTTATCCAGAAAAAAAGAGCCATCACACAGCTCCGTCCATATAAAAATACAAGCTATGGCTCTTAAAATAACGTGACATTAGAAAACATGATTTATTCACATGAGGCGATACATGTAAAAAAGAAATGTGACATGTAAAAGGAGTGTATTATTATAAAATGGGCATGTAGTTCCCTTTCTTTAGTTTGTATATTTGATCATTTAAAGGGAATGAGTCATTATAAACTTACTTATTGTTGACTTATTGTTTGACTGTTTTGGTTATTTTTTTTTTTATTTTTCGTATCACTGTAAAAATTCTTAAGTCCTGTGGTTTTCACTTTGGCCACTAGGCCTAATAACAGTCTGACACTTTCTGTACTGTAGAGAAAGATTTTCAGTAGACTGCTCATGATTAGTACAAGCAAGGTTACACTGAAACACAGGATCCACCAGTCACAACAGTCACAGTTCACTCTCTCCTCCTACCTATACACGGACTTCTTCCTAGTTCACAGAGCATGCCTAGAAAAAAAGAAGTCAATAGCCTTGCTCTTGTTCACAGGGTCCTATGTCCGTGAAGCTGCTGTAAAGCATGTCTCTAAATGCTGTTAAAGCAGTGCAGATAAGAAATCTGTCTCCACAATATTATATAGACAACCGAATTAAGAAATCTACAATCAGAAAATAAAAATGGCTAAGAAGAAAAGAATATGTATCAGTGCCTTGTTTTAATTAGAGAGAATAAAATTGGTGACAGATTCCCTTTAAAGCAGGCATCCTCAAACTGCGGCCCTCCAGCTGTTGGGAAACTACAACTCCCATGATGCCCACTGCTATAGATGATATAAATGCATGCTGGGAGTTGTAGTTTCTCAACAGCTGGAGGGCCGCAGTTTGAGGATGCCTGCTTTAAAGGGTTGTCTAACGGGAAAAAAATATTTGAAATGTGGCCAGGGTGTGGACGAAAAAAGAAAAAAAAAGTTGATACTTATCTAACCTTCCCCCACCACTGCTGCTCTGGAGCTATCTGGTAATCAGTTCTTCTTCACTTCTGGGTTCTCATCCTGACACACAGAAGACGCTCACACTCCATAGTGAGTGAATGTAGAGAGAGCCACTCCTGTGTGTTGGGATGAGGTCCAAGCAGTGAAGAGGAGCAGATTCCAGGTTTCGGAGCAGTTTCAGAGCAGCAGCAGTGGGGGACAGAATGCTACACTGCAGGAATCCGTCACATAAAACAGGGAACCTGTTGTTAAAAAATAGTGGTCCACTGCGGGGTAGGGGAATCCAAGCTAAAATTTGGCATCAGGTCCCCTTGGAAGTTGGGGATGAACACATTATGGATTTTTACATAGATTTTTCTATGTCACAGCACTGTAGTTCACACCACTGTCAGACTGAGGTACGTAGGGCCCACCAGAGGAGTTGATTCTAGGGGTCCACCCCAAAACTACTATACTTTGCCTCACTGCCTCTGCCACCTGCACAGTGCCTCCGCCAAGTCTGGCTTTGACTGATTCGGACTGGTGTGATGACATCATCCCACTAGCCTAGGGCTTCTGTGTCTCCCTCACCTAACTACAAGTGAGTTGAAGCAGCAGGGCACTAGATGGTAAACATAAAAGGTCTTTAAAGATATATGTCTGCACTACCCCTAATGATACATTTTATATCAATACAAATATACAAAAAGCTATGACAAAAAGTATAACACTACTATACCTATATATCATACAGTTACCAACTAATACCCTTATACAGAACCTGACTCGCAAGGCCTATATTACCACTAAGACCAAAAATCGCCACATCATGACCACATATCAGGATCACGTAGTGACTGAATTATACCCCCAGATTATGACCACATATACACCACCACATAGTGACTAATACCGCCATTCTGTTACTGAACAAAATCCATTATACTACAGTACAACCAATAGTACCACCATACAGTGAAGATATAGTGGTAAGTAGCAATTGTATACAGGTGCTCTACAGACATATAAGTGATTACAGTTCAGTTACATCCAGTGATAAACAGGAAACATCTTTTCTGATGAGTTGTTCTGTTTCCTTTTTCTTCTCGAGCCAGCCAAAAATTACATGATGACTTCTCCTGGTGACAACTCGTCTCTGCAGAGTTTACCACACAAACATCCTAACTCCTCACATTTCCAACACCTCCCTACCAATTCCCACCTTTGTACAAACTCCCCATTCATAGAGCCCATAATAGTGATAATGACTCTCATGTGACCCACACAATAAAAGTGCTCCCAAACGGCTATGGGGATCCAATGTGTGCACCAATTTTTAGTCTTTAATCCCCCAAATTAGGTAGACAGATAGACCATTATTTTTCATCCCTACCTTAACTTTCTCAGGCATAGAGTTCCCTAGAGCTTCACAGGTTGTCATTGGAATCCTCTTCCACTCCTCCATGATATTATCATGGAGCTGATGGATGTTAGAGACCTTGTGCTCCTTTACCTTCTGTTTGAGGATGCCCCACAGATGCTCAATAGGGTTCAGGTCTGTAGACATGCTTGGCCAGTCATGCACCTTTACCCTCATTTTCTGTAGCAAAGCAGTGGTCATCTTGGAGGTTTGTTTGGGGTCGTTATGTTGGAATACTTCCCTGAGGCCCAGTTTCCAAAAGGAGGGGATCATGCTCTGCTTCAGTATGTCACAGTAAATGTTGACATTCATGGTTCCTTTAAAGAACTGAAGCTCCCTAGATCTGGCAGCACACATGCAGCACCAAACCATAACACTCTCACCACCATGCTTTGCTGTAGGCAAGACACACTTGTCTTTGTACTTCTCACTTGGGGTGACATGTATGAAAGGGTTTTTTACCCATTTTCTTGTGTACAATGCACCTAACTGAGCAGTCTACGATGTCTAATGCGCATAATGTATGTGTTAGGTGAATTGTTCGTAAGACTCGACACTTTCTAATGCGCCTAACATTAGGGGATGTTCTGGGGGGCGTTATGGAGGCGTGTCGCTCCACATTCGTAAGATTAAACACATATATGAATGTGGTTCGGCAAAACTAGGCGTATTACTGCCCCAATAGGCAGACCTATTTCAATGTGAGCCTGAGGAGTCGAAGCGAAGCTAGGTTTGCTGTAACGGGCAAAAATGTCCAATATTTCTCAACTTATACCAGTACAACAATAAAAAGTAATTTGTCATAATTATCAAACTGTATAAAATTTGATTATTTTCATTTAATGAAAAATGTGATCATATAAAATTAATATAAAAATATATAATGCCCCCAAATATAGAAATATCTCCTATAAAATGTATTTAAAATTCATCTTCAAATTCATCAATCTTAAACTAATTTTACATTAATTAAACCATTAATTAAACCACTGACTATGTTGTTCAGATTTATATATTTTGCATTTTTACTACATTAATTTTGAAATTTATTTTTGCTACTCTCACCCTTTATTCTACATACAGCAAGAGCCAGCACAGTACAGGTATTGCTGGGACCTGTGGTCCTCCAAGCAGGATCAGTACCATAGTTCCTATTCACTTACATGTTATTCTAATGATTTTTTCCTTATTTCCAGCCTGTCTATAACCTTAATACATGTTACATGTTAATACATGTTACTTATGCGCCTAAGTTCTGTAATGCGTCTAACACATAGGCGAGGCGTGTCGAAGTTTACACACCATTTATGAACACACAAAAACCACTTTCATACATCAGGCGCATTATACACTGAAAATGAGACTAGACTATTCTCTTCAATGCGCCTTCCTTCATACATGTCGCCCTTGATTTTGGCCACACAAGCTTGACACCATCTGAACCAATTTAGTTTATCTTGGTCGCATCAGATGATAGAACATGGTTTCAGTAATCTATGTTCTTATTCTGCTTGTCTACAAACTATTTGCAGGCTTTCATTAGAAAACGCTTCGTTTTGGGGCAACAGCCATGAAGACCAATTTGATGCAGGGTGTAGTGCATGGTCTGAGTACTGACAGGCTGAACTTCAACCCTTTTAACCTCTGCAGCAATACTGGTAGCATTCTTACATTTATTTTGAAAAGACAATCTATGGATATGATGCTGAGCACTCAACTTCTTTGGTCCAGCATGGCAAGGCATGTTCTGAGTGGAACCAGTTTTGTTAAACTGCTGAATGGTCTTGGCCACCAGGGTGCTGCTCAGTTTCAGGGTGTTGTCAATCTTCTTATAGCCTAGGCCATCTTAACGTAAAGCAACAATTCTATTTTTTTAAGATCCTCAGACAGTTCTTTGCCATGAGGTGCCATGTTGAACTTCCAGTGACCAGTATGAGAGTGTGAGAGTGATAACATGAAATCTGTTCCCCATTCACACCTGAGACCTTGTAACTCTAACGAGTCACATGACATTGTGTTTGGAAAATGGCAAATTGGGCACAATTTGTCCATTTTCAATCATGGGTGTACTCACTTTTGTTGCCAGTAGCTTAGACATTGATGGCTGTGTGTTGAGTTATTTTCTGTGCACACCAAATTTACATGGTTATAGAAGTTGTACACTGACTAATTTACATTGTATCAAAATGTTATATATTCAGTGTTGTCCCATGAAAATATAAGAATCAATATTTACAAAAATGTGAGGGGTGTGCTGACTTTTGTGAGATACTGTATATAGGTCCTCGTTAAGTAGGTAGTCTGCCTTTTAGGCTAATTAGCTATGTAGGTCCCTCCATTAGGCAGGAAGGTATATAGGCCCACCATTAAGTGAGTAGGTAGGTAAATAGGCCCCATTAGGTAGGTAGATATATTGGTTCCCCATTAGGTATATATAGGAACCCCCAGTAGATTTAGGTATTAAATACCATTAGGTATTTAAACCCCTTGTAAATATGTAAACATTTAGACCCCCTAGTAGGTAGGTATTTAGGCCCCCTTGTAACTAAAATAATAAAAAAAGAAACTCAATTTTCCCAGATCCCCTGCAAGTCAACATACCACCTAAGCTGGGACACTGCTCCCGGCATTACCTAGGCCAGAAGCCTGAGACCTAAGCCTTAGGCGTTTGGCCTAGACGATGCAGAGGCCCAAGAGGCATGATAACATCTGTACTTCAGGCCGCCTGCACAGTTTACTGCTGTAGGTCATAAGCTTTGTCTGTGGGCCACAGGATTAGTCAGTAGAGTAGTAGGATGTGCACACAGTTAAAAACATGCTGCAGAGCTCAGTGAATTACCAGCTCCCCGGTGGAACTTTCCAAGCTTGCCGTAGTACAAGTGTCAGTCCAGGGGGCCCAACTTTGATTCACACTGTGTTTTCACGGCAGAATTTAAATGGGGTTAACCCGCATCCAGATTCATCCTGAAAACCACCATTGCAAAGTAAAAATTTGTGGGAGATATTCAAGGATTTTACCTTTCAATGGTACTGGTTAGCATAATGTCCACTGCGAGAAAATATATAAAACTATATAGTTCTCTGACTTAACTGATTTGTCTGTATAAGTGTACAAGAACACAATCTTCTAAACTGACAAGATCCTGTGTGCATAATTTAGAACATAATCACTCTCAGTTATCTTCTGCGGTAGGAGAAAAGTGACAGAATGTCAATGAATAGAGAGAGTCATCAATGTATTAAGAGTAGAGATGGGCGAATCGATTCTAACGAAGTGGAATTCGTTTAGAATTTCAGGAAAACTTCGGTTCGGAACGAAGTTGAAGTTTGGGGTACTTCGGGTGAATGAAGTGTGCTTTTGATTGATAAAATGGCTGCAAGCACATGGCGCTACATGGGGCAAAGCACTCTGGGAGGAAGAAGGGCATAGCCTGCATGACATGTGCAGAGATGAAGCCAATCAGAGACCAGCGGGATTCTGTGACGTCACCGCACTATATAAGACCGGGCGCGACGCCGGGAGCTCACACTCCTCTCACTGTGCTCATTAGGGAAGGTGCTGCCGCGGCTGATAGCTTCTTACTGAAGAATTGATTTTTTACAGCGATTTTTTTGGTTTTTTTC
>JAODAL010028286.1:0-53582 GCA_025379985.1 Phyllomedusa bahiana | reverse complement strand
AAAAATTTTTTGTAACAATACACAGGCATAGCTGAAGACTCATTGGCCCTGCTGCAGAACTTCAGTTTGAACTTCAGTATACAGTGTCCATAAAATTATATTGCATGCTGTGACCCCTGAAATTAATTATATATGAAACTGTATTTCCTTAAATTAATTATATTACACACTATGTCCCCTGAAATTTATTATATAGGACACTGTACTTCATACAATGTACATTACACACTGTGCCCCTTGGAGATGAAAGCAGGGAGATATCGAAAGTTTTCTGTATGATTGGGCAGAATGGTTGACAAATGTTCTCCCTAACCATAACAATTGCAGTCAGTCTGCCATTGTCTGTCAGAGGAGCCTTTGGTTTGCTCTGGCTTAGGGGCATGATAGCAATTTTAATCACTGGGACACTTATATCCATGTCATATCATTGTTATCAATTATAAATCCATATGACTAAATAATTCCTCTTATTTTGTGAAATAAAAATCTTACAAAAAGGCAATAAAGAAAAAACCACACATTTACAATACTATTTTTGGGCAGATAAAAAACAATAGATGCCTATGGGAAAGAAAGCCACAAACTGCCTAAAAAATGGCATACCTTCAGCATGCTATGTTTGGAAAATAAGACAAACATGACCATTTCCCTATTGACTTTCAGAAAAAAAATCAATAATATCAAATAATACAAAAATGCTATGTATGACACCAGTCTAGCATATTTTATCTTTGTTTTTCTACACTGTAATGTACTAAATATTTAGATATGCATTCAGATATGAGAAAGTATCATAGGCTTATGCTGTAAAGTCTCAATTGCATTTACTGTATGTCACAATCTCCCAGTAGATAACATAACTTCTTACCAACCAGCATATAACAGTAATGTATGTTTCATGCCAAAGCCAAAAGGTATTACTAATGCTCTGGTTTATGCAGTTGTGAAGATATAATAGAAATTAACCATTTATAGCGTTGACTAGCTTAATTTCTAGTCCATGAATATTTAGCAGAATACAGTGAGCATTATTACAACCTAATGAGTACCCTTCAACAGCATACACCACGGTATTCTCTATGTTGCTTATTGTCAAAAAATATGATGGCTGCAGGACATTCACAGCACAGTTTTGGGCATTGTGTGACTATTTTGCACTTAGTAATCTCTAGACCCAAAACATAGCAAGTGATTCATGCATAATTTATATATTTTAGCCAATTAAGTCTACTTTTGAGTTAGTCTGATGGCCTAGCAGCAATTCATGCTACCCAGCTGGAGTTCAGAATCCTTACTTTTCTTGCTCTTAAATTCTGCTAGAGAGGAAAATAATGGCACTGCAACCCAGAATCCAATAGGGGCCAATTTAAAATTGGTAGTAGCAACAATGCAATCTACATTAATAAAAATAATAATAATCACTCAAATATTTATGTTGTTATGTTTTGCATATTATTCGAAAGAGTGTTATTTTAGAATACTGCAGTTAAAATGTGATTGCAAATTCAGCTTATGTATCTGTTTGTAAAATAATTTCTTTAATGTACTCTATTTGCTACATTAATAAATGGCCACAATGTGGACTTTGAAGTTTTAAGTGACTAATAAACATTGATGTTTGCACACCTATTTTACCACAGAGACTCTTTGCTCAGTTAAAAAGATTGCCTATATTTTATCCAAATTTTGACCTTTAAAATGTAATGTTGTATTCTCACTTAGCAATGCACATAATTCCAACACATTAGAGTGCCAGACTTGTATCATTTTTACTACTTAACATTTTTTCTCACAATTTTAGACACATTTAAAAGATTTCAAAAGTCATTATCTAACAAATGGGGCATATTACACCATGTATGCTGCATAATATTTTGTCTAGTTTTGAAAAAAATATAATGGAAACATAGCAGAAATTTAGAAAGATGTTGTTCACAAATATGTATTGTAAGTGAGAATCTGTGTTTAATAGCTTCCATAGTAATGGGAACTGTCACAGGGTCACCAGAAAAAAACTATTTTTTTTCTCCAAAATAGCATATTCATAGACTATAGCCTTGAGATACGGTTGGATTTTATTTTCACAAATAGGTCAGAAATATGTTTTGTTTTTGAGTTTGTGTTCCCTAATATTACTAGCTGAATTTTCTTATATAGTGTATATAAAAAGTGATATAAAATTATATGTGAGTCATTACCTTTGAGGGATTTGTAAGTAATTTACACTTTAGTGTAGATTCACATCGCATACATCTTTTGGAAAATCTGTTATGTACGGTAATTGGCACCAAAATCATGCAACAATGTACAGCACAATGCTAATAAATGGAATTTCAGCAAACTCCATTTACTCACAGAGAAAGAAATAGGCGGTGAATGTGAGGTATATTGCAAATTTTCAAATCCACAGTACAACATGTCCTTTATAATGTAGAACCATAAATTTAATTGAGTGCCATGCAATCAGTGACATTTATAGTGAAAATCCGTGTAGATTTTTGGTGCTTATTTTAGGCCATTTTTACTATTTTTACTATTACTTTACTATTACTTTCACTATATATACTATTTTTGACACAATACAATAATTTTATTGATACTATGTAATGATTAGAAAGGATGAACTTAGATTTGTCAGTTTACAATTGTGCCAGACTTATTACAGTGGCTCAGCAGAATTATATATCTGGTACGCATTCAGACTATCTAGTTGACTTAGTTTGCCGCAGTAACTGTAACAAAATTTTTCAGACACATAGGATGACAGGTATGATCTAGGCACAAAGGGGCCAGTTCTAAATAGCTTTTAAGCAGTGTAGAATGTGCCAGAATGTGTGAACCTGTTTTACATATATTTGTCACATTCTAGTTCCACTATGACAACTCAGGCTTAGGTAGGCCACTTTTAACTTGGTCTGACTGTTCCAGCAGTAATGCACCTAGTTTTGTCATCCTCCAATCATAAATGTATAGAATCAAACGGTTGTGGTGCGACACGCCTCCAGAACGCCCCAACATCTTAGGCGCATTACAAAGTGCTGTGGTTGTGCTAGAAGTGCCTACTTTTGGAGTGTGCCTGCTCATACATCTAGAGAACAGGGCAGAACAGTTTTTGGGCTGAAAGGATACCAGAATACATGTCCCCCACAGTGTCACGCACTACTCCACACCCCCTTTCTACAATATCCCCTATATTTACACAATAGCACATCCTTTTTGTCAGACACTGGGCAGAAGTGTCAATAAACCGTCGAAAACATGCAATACATTTTGTGTAAAGCATATACATGAATTTTCTGATGTAAATTTCTCCAAATTTTTGGTGCAGTTACCATAGGAAATACCCTGTTTCAACGAAAATAAGATATCCCTCGAAAATAAGATGTAGTACATTTTTTAATGCAATTCAGAGTGTGGCTGCTTATGCATAATGTTGTGATGAAATCACTACAGTATATTAATACATGTTGATTTTTTGTTCAACAATAAATGTGAATTATTGTTCATGGAAAAATAAAAAATCCCCTAAAAATAAGTCTTAGCTCGTCTTTAGGAGCAAAAATTAATATAAGATACTGTCTTATTTTCGGGGAAACAGGATATATTCATATAATTGAAACCTGAAGTTTACATACACTATATAAAAAGACACATATACATGTTTTTTTCACTATCTGATATGAATTCAGAATAAACCTTACCCACTTTAGGTTAAGTAGAATTACCACTAGTGTTGAGCGATTGCATTGGCTATCGAGATCGAGCGATAGTCGATAGTCGGCCGCTATCGATAAGGTTTTTCGATAGTGAGCATCGATTATGAGCGATTACCATTAAAGTCTATGGGAGAGCAACAACACCTTCATTATTACACCCAAACAAGGCTGGAGAAGCTGAAATTAACATCTACAACAGTCAAATGGATACGTGCTACATCTTAGGCAACACACTTAGGTTATAAAAGTCACAGAAAAAAAGTCACAGACCATTCACTATCCCTGTCTTGTACCACAGCATGACCCTTAAACCTGCATCACCCACAAATTAAAAAGTGCCAGAAGGCAGTATGATTTGAACCCTCATGTTACTTGAACTGGACATTGAATATCCCTGTCCTGGAACGCAGCATGAGCCCCAAACCTGCATGACCCCCAGATTTAAAAAGTGCCGGAAAAAGGAGTCTTTCAACCACCATTTTAGTTGAACTGGACACTAACTATATCTGTCCTGTACCGCAGAATGACCATTAAACCTGTCTGACCCACAGTTTAAAAAGTGCCAGTAAAAGGAGTCTTTCAACCCCCATTTTGTTGAACTGGACATATACTGTCCCTGTCCTGGACCACAGTATGACCATTAAACCTGTCTGCCCCCCAAGATTACAAAGTGCCGGAAAAAAGGGTCTTTAAACCACCATTTTAGTTGAACGGGACATTGACTAGAACTGTCCTGTACCACAGCATGACCCAGGGCCGGAGTTACAGTGGGTGCGGTGAGAGCCCGGCTGGCGTCCGTAAATCTATTAACACGCAGGTTAAAATGCCCTGATGACGCAGCAACAAAAAACATGTCGTGCTGAAGCAGAGTGCGGAAGGGGAAAGTGTGAGACCTCCAGCCTTCCTCAGTACACAGTCAAGACCTTTGGGGAGCGCTTGCCCCCCGTATGAGTGCGGACCAATTGAGCTTCACTTGGAAATACTGGTGGTTAACGCTCCTGTTACACCCAGGTGCCCTTTTGCTTGGCATTTTTTTTCTCATTTTACTCAACGTGCTGGAGGAAATTGTCTCTGTACTTTGTTCTCTGTCCGTGCTCCATACTCCATGTCCCTGAATAACCTACAAATTTGGGCAAGTTTTCCTGTACCTCCCTTGTACAATTCAGGGGAATTTTTTACCAGCTATTTTGTACATGCAAGTTTTTTAGTAGTTTAATTCTAGAAAACACATTTTTAAAATAGGATGGAATCCCACCATGTCTTTGTTTCTCTTTTTTTCATTGTATTAAATGGGTTGTCTCAATACAGGGATTGATAGCTATGTAAAGATCTTGCAAAAACAAGTCATTTTGCAATATGTGTCCATTATGTTTTCGTATGATACACGGTATTTTTTGCACCTTTCAATTCACCTGTGGTGAATATAGAATTGCCGTTTTAAGATTTACGTGGATGCTGCATCAATGAACAATGCTGGGTGTGCAAAAGTCAAAAAACACGTAACTGTTATGTTTTGATATAATAAACGGTATTTTTTGCACCTTTCAATTCACCTGTGGTGAATATAGAATTGCTGTTTTAAGATTACGTAGATGCTGCGTCAATGAACAATGCTGGGTGCGCAAAAGTCAAAAAACACGTAACTGTTATGTTTTGATATAATAAACGGTATTTTTTGCACCTTTCAATTCACCTGTGGTGAATATAGAATTGCTGTTTTAAGATTTCCGTAGATGCTGCGTCAATGAACAATGCTGGGTGCGCAAAAGTCAAGACACACGTAACTGTTATGTTTTGATATAATAAACGGTATTTTTTGCACCTTTCAATTCACCTGTGGTGAATATAGAATAGCTGTTTTAAGATTTACGTAGATGCTGCGTCAATGAACAGTGCTGGGTGCGCAAAAGTCAAAAAACACGTAACTGTTATGTTTTTGGTATAATAAACGATATTTTTTGCACCTTTCAATTCACCTGTGGTGAATATAGAATTGCTGTTTTAAGATTTACGTAGATGCTGCGTCAATGAAACAATGCTGGGTGTGCAAAAAGTCAAAAAAACACGTAACTGTATGTTTTGATATAATAAACGGTATTTTTTTGCACCTTTCAATTCACCTGTGGTGAATATAGAATTGCTGTTTTAAGATTTACGTGGATGCTGCGTCAATGAACAATGCTGGGTGTGCAAAAGTCAAAAAACAACGTAACTGTTATGTTTTCGTATGATACACGGTATTTTTTGCAACTTTCAAATCACCTGTGGTGAATATAGAATTGCTGTTTTAAGATTTTACGTGGATGCTGCGTCAATGAACAATGTTGGGTGCGCAAAAGTCAAAAAAAAACACGTAACTGTTGATGTTTTCGTACGATACACGGTATTTTTGGCAACAAACAACCTGTGCTGACTACAAGATTGCTGTATTGTAATTTAACTGCAAGGTGGATATATCAACAGTCACAGGTGTAATGGGTAAAATTGAAAATGAACACCTATCTGAAATGTATATTGATAATAAAAGTGGAGTTTTGCAGCTAACAAAGAGACCTGCAGTTACTAGAAATGATGTGTATCCAATATAAGTTCAGGCTGCCCAATATCCAGGAAATATTTCAATAGCAAACTGTTAATAATAAAGATATTCCACTACAATGTCTACACTAAGTCTTGGTGAACTTTATCCAGTGTTCTTTATAGATAGAGCTTGTCTGTGTTCGCCCGCGGGGGCCCCCCTCGCTCCCACCGCCGTGAATTTACAGCAGTAGATGCTGCTTTAAAATTCTCTAGCTAAGTACATAAAATCTTCAAATCTCTAATCTAACTAAATTGGAAGGATCACAGCTAATAGTAGAGGTTTCTCTGTGCAGAAATAGACTAATTTCGCTGAGCTGTTTGGCCACAGGCAGAGCGCAGGTCCTATCCCTATGAGACGCTGAGAGACACTGAGGCTGAAACAGGAAACGCTGTTCTATGTAAAACGAGGTCATGTGATTTTTCCAGCCAATCGCAACCATACACATCCCAGTCATGACGTCGCACACACATCTCACCCTGCTCTATTCTGTAATCTGATTTGCTGGCCGCCAAAATTACAGGAAGCGCCGAAAAAGGCGCGATCTTAATAGAAGATGCTCAGATTTTAACCTTAATTATCGCATGATCTGGAAATTTCGATCACCATAAAAACCTTGCCGATTTCAACTTTGTCGATAAAAATCGCTCAACACTAATTACCACAAGTATTTATATTTGCTAATTTCCAGATTAATGAGAGAGATTGTTTTAAAGCATTTTTATTACTTTATGCAAAGTCAAAAGTTTACATACACTAGGCTAAGCCTTTAAACAATTTCGGACAGCCCATATAAGGAAGCTATGTCTTTGGAATCTTTTGATAGGTTTATTGGCATCTGAATTAATTATAGACACAACTGTGGATGTATTTTAAATACCCACCAGAAACACACTGCTTCTGTGTGTAACATCATGGGAAAGTCTAAAGCAATCAGCCAAAATATCAGGAAGAGAATTGTGGACTTGCACATGTTTGGATCATCCTTGGGTGCAATTTCCAGATACCTGAAGGTGCCTCGTTTATCTGACAAACAATTACAAACAATTATACGCAAATACAAACAAGATGGGAATGTCCAGCCATCATACCACTCAGGAAGTAGATGGGTTCTGTTTCTCAGAGATGAACGTTCTTTGGTCCGACATGTGCATATCAACCCAAGGACAAAAGCAAAAGAACTTGTGAAGATGCTGGCAGAAGCTGGTAAGATTGTGTCATTATCCACAGTGAAATGAGTACTGTATCAACATGGGCTGAAAGGCCACTCTGCCAGGAAGAAGCATTTACTCCAAAAGACACATATAAAAAGCCAGATTAATGTTTGCAAGATGCACACAGGAACAAAGACCTACATTTCTGGAGACATGTTCTGATGAAACTATAATTGAAACTATATTTAAAGGCAATGCCACTAAATACCAATGAAATGTAGAGTGGGGAAAAAGTATTTAGTCAGTCACCAATTGTGCAAGTTCTCTTACTTAAAAAGATGAGGGAGGTTTGTAATTGACATTATAGGTAGACCTCAACTATAAGAGACAAAATGAGAACGCAAATCCAGAAAATCTCATAATCTGATTTGGAAAGAATTTATTTGCAAATTATGGTGGAAAATAAGCATTTGTTCACTTACAAGCAAATATTTCTGGCTCTCACAGACCTGTAATTATTTTCAAATCAGACAATGTGATTTTCTGGATTTGTCTCTCATAGTTGATGTCTACCTATGATGTCAATTACAGACCTCTCTCCATCTTTTTAAGTGGGAGAATTTGCACAATTGGTGGCTGCTAAACACTTTTTTCCCCACTGTATATAAACATTTGACTGCAGAAAATAATAAAAATGCCTTAAAATATTATCTCTCTCATTATTCTGGCATTTGACAAATATAAATAATTTTGGTAATCTTAATTGACGTAAAACAGGTAAGGTTTATTCTGATTTCATGTCAGTTAGTGAGAAAAACATGAATATGTGTCTTTTTATATATTGTATGTAAACTTCTGGTTTCAACTGTATATTTATGAATATAGGCTTAATTGTTTTTGACTGGTTGAATATTGACTGATGTACCGATATGCTGTAATTAGCTAGTCACATGTCCAAACAGTGTGATTTTGACATACATTTTGCCAGTATATGTTGGTATACCTTTACCTTAACGGTAGTGATAAGGATTATTGACTATACATTTCAACACTGATGTATACAAAAACTATATACTTGTTTGATGAAATTCCCAAACATGGTATGAATCTAGTTAAAAACAAATAAAACAAAAATATGGTTTACCAAATGGCTAACCCAGTCACCAGGGGATAGTGATTCCCCCCCCCCCCTTTAATGTCTCATCAGTCGGTACACCCTACCCGCGGACTACAGAAAAAAGTCAAACAACAAGAACAAGGGTGTTTCAAGCACCTAGTTTGTAGAAATTATAAAATAATAAACTTTATTTCCATTGATTAAATGTACTTAGCTCATAGCACTGTCCATTACCTTTGTCACATTTTGAGCTTGCATGTGGCTCTTTAGAGTAAAACACATGTTTGGGCTTGAAATGCATAAGAAGGAATGACCAGTGCTTTCAGTTAGGTCCTTTTAATCCATGGAAATTAAGTTTAAGATTTTATAACTTCAACAAATCTGGTGCTGGAGACATATCTTTGTACTAAAATGTAGCTCTAAGTTCATATTTCCCCAAGTTTGGTTTCTTATACCACCACCAGCACAAGTAGATATATGAACAGTAAAAACTTGAAACAAAGATGTTTACTGTGAAAGTTTTTTCTATTAATGATGATAATTAAATTTGCCCTGATTTTATTTTACACGAGGGTAAATAGCCTATTAGGCCCTGCCACAGACAGTCTCTAAACGGCTGCATGATGACAAAATACATAGCAATACATTAGGTCCCATTACGGCACAAGAAAAGTAAAAATAAAAAAGTTTGAGAATAAAAAAAAAAGTGAATAAAAAGCAAACACAAAACCCATTCCCCCCAAAAAAACCTGCTTTATTTAGTAAAAAAAATAAATAAAAATATAATAACACATAGTTCACATACTTCACAGATTGCCACTGGAATCTTCTTCCACTCCTCCATGACGATATCACTGAGTTAGAGGGTGTTAGAGACCTTGCGCTCCTCCACCTTCCATTTGAGGATGCCCCACAGATGCCTAATAGGGTTTAGGTCTGAAGACATGCTTTGCCAGTCCAGTACCTTTACCCTCATTTTTTTGGCAAGGCAGTGATTGGCTTAAAGATGTTATAGGGGTTGTTATTATGTTGGAATTCTGCCCTGTGTCCCAGTTTCTGAAGGAAGGGGATCATGTTTGGCTTCAGTATGTCACAGAACATGTTGGTATTCATGGTTCCCTCATGATTCAGACAAGACAAACTTGTTTTTGTACTTTTCACCTGGTTGCCGCTGCACACGCTACACCTTAACCCAATCTGAACCAAATATTTTTTTCTTGGTCTCATTGGTTCCAGTAATTCATGTCCTTAGTCTGCTTGTCTTCAGCAAACTGTTTGAAGGTTTTGTTGTGCATCATCTTTAGAAGAGGCTTTCTTCTGGTCTGAGCACTGGCAGGCTGACCCCCCACTCTTGCAACCTCTGCAGCAATGCTGGCAGCAATCATTCATCTATTTTAGAAAGACAATCTCTGGATATGAAGCTGAGCATGTGCACTCAACTTCTTTGGTCGATCATGGGAAGGCCTGTTTTGAGTGGAACCAGTCTTGCTAAACTGCTGTGTGGTCTTTACCACCATGCTGCAGCTCAATTTCAGGGAGTTGGCAATCTTCATATAGCCTAGACCTTTTTAATGTAGAGCAATGATTCTTTTTTGGAGATCCTCAGACAGTTCTGCCATGGTGCCATGTTGAACTTCCAGTGACCAGTATGAAAGAGTATGAAAGTGATAACACCAAATTTAACATACCTGTTCCCCATTCACACCTGAGACCTTGTAGCACTAACAGGTCTCATGACATTATGGAGGGAAAATGTCAAATTGGGCAAAATTTGTCCATTTTCATTATGAGGGTATCTTGTTTATTGTCACAGTTTTATTTGGCCTAATTCTGGACTTTGTAGTTTTTGAGAAATATAAATTTTATGTTTGTCCAGTTTTTATTTGTCTCTGCCCAGGACTCACTGTTTCCTAAAGACACTTTCTATGAACACTTGTAGCTTAGGGACATATTTGAGGGACAGTTCTTAGGGTTAATGTTAGGGATAGAGAGGTTGTTGTTAGTGCTACTCACAGGGTGAGTTTTTGAAGGATTGCATTAGGGACAGATAGCTAGGGACAGTTACCAATACTACTTTTCCATTCCTGCAGAGTACACACATTTAAATCTCCTTCAAACCATTCACCTACTGTCCATTTGCTAAATTGTCTATCGGTGAGTCTTTTGATTGAAATACTTCATACTTCATGTGATTGCTGATGTACTTCCTTGTGTTGCTTGTTGTTTGGAGTCTAACAGCATTATTGTATCAATTACAATTCAAGGCTCAGTGAGTTGAATGTGAGAATGTTACTTCTACTAGGTGATATGGAGTTCTAGCTCTCGTCCTTTAAGATTTTTTAATACCTTAAGGACTAAGGGCCACATGTATGAAAACTGTCTAGGTCTAAAACTCGCTTTGTTGCCCATAGCAACCAATCAGAGCATCCCTCTCATATCATATAATGCTCTGAAAAAATGAGAGGGGCTCTCTGATTGGCTGCTATGGGAAACAAAGTGAGTTTTAGACCTAGACAGTTTTCATACATGTGGCCGTAAGTGTTTTTTTTTTTTTGCCACATTCGTATTTAACTCCCACTCTCCCAGAACCATAACTTTTTTTTATTTTTCCATCTACATAGACATATTAAGACTTTGACTTTGCAACATAAGTTGTACTTTGTAGTGATGTCATTTTTCATACCATAGACTATACTGGAAAACCAGAAAAAAAATTTAAAGTGGTACGAAATGTGAAATGTGCCATGTTTTCAGAGGTTTTGTTTTCAAAACATTCACTCTTTGTTGAAAATTATGAGTTATCTGTATTGTTCAGTTTGATACGATCCTGGCAATACCAAATATGTAGGGCTTTCATTATGTTTTAGTACCATAAAAAATCCAAACATCTTCTATTTTTAAATTTGTGACACAGCACCATTTTCCTGGACCAATACCTTTTTTGTACCACCACCTATAGACCTGAGTGAAAAGAACTATACACTATATGTGTATCCTTGGTGTATTTAAACCCTTTCTGTCAAGCGGTCATTGTAGTGTGGTTTGTTTTTTTATCCAATCCCTTGCCCGCTCCTGTCACCTGCACCTCAAGAACATCTCCAGAATCCGTCCGTTTCTCACTGTGGAAACAAGTCAAACTCTCATTGTGGCCCTTATTATTTCTCGTCTTGACTACTGTAACTCCTTGCTAATCGGTCCCCCCTCTGCAAACTCTCCCCTCTTCAATCCGTCCTGAATGCAGCAGCCAGGCTCATCTTTCTCTCCAGCCGCTATACTGATGCCTCTAACCTGTGTAAGTCACTGCACTGGTTGCCCATTCAGTACAGGATACAGTATAACTCAGCACTCTCACCCATAAAGCTCTCCACAACGCTGCACCCTCCTACATCACCTCCCTCATCTCTGTCTACCACCCGACCTGCTATCTCCGCTCTGATGCTGATATCAGGTTACACTCATCAATCATCCGCACCTCCCATGTCCATCTCCAAGATTTCACATGTGCGGCACCAATTCTCTGGAATATGCTACCGCAGGCGATCAGGCACATTCACAACCCTCATAGTTTTAAGAGGACCCTGAGAACATATCATTTGAGTCTGGCCTACCAAGATCCCTAACTGCTATCGCATACATTTGTCACTCTCTACACTAGGGCACTCATAGGCACTGATCTGTATATAGATGTACTGTCTGGGTGGCAGGTTCATCCATTTTTCATGTAAACCACCCCCTATTTATGAAACATGGCTGGACCATTGTAAACTTGGCACTTCTCACCGTTTGTTTCACCCATACACCATACACCATAGAGATTGTAAGCTCTAACGAGCAGGGCCCTCACACGTTGTGTCTCATCTGTAAGTACTTTTAATGTGTAATGTCTGTGCGTTTACCCTTGAATTTTGTGAAGTGCTGCGGAATATGTTGGCGCTATATAAATAAAGATTATTATTATAATACCTCTTTGGTATGCGCCTTTTTGATCACTTTTTATTCCAATTTTTAGGGGACATGAAATTACAAAAAAAAATAATTTTGGTACTTGGATTTTTTTTTTCTGCTGTCCCTCTCCCTTCACCCACATTTTCCCCACCCTTGGTTGAACTTGATGGACACATGTCTTTTTTCAACCGTACTAACTATGTAACTATATGTAACCATGTAACTATGGTGTTCAGCAGACGTGATAAATAATGCTAAATTTCAGTAGATCAGACTTATATGGCAATACCAATTATATGTAATTTTTTTTTATTTTATTTGTAAAATAGCAAAAGGGGATATTTAAAATTTTTATATTTTTGTTTTTTTATACATTGGTAACATCTGAATGGCTAAACAACAGGGATTGGAGCTGGCGCCATTCCCTGCTATTAATGCCATATGCTGCAATTAGCAACTGGCACCTACCTCCTTTTTAGCAAACTTACTAAGTACATTACCAACATCATGATGTACTCATGCATCATATATCAGTGCACTTTTTCATTAACAAATCTAAAACCATCGGATCAATAGACAACTGAACAGGTATGCCACCGCTGCAGCCACTGATTGGCTTTGGGATCACAGGTCTCCAAAGGATTTACTCCAAAGGATATAAAAAAAGAGCATCCAATAGTTTGTGAAAAAAATACAAAATAGCTTTTATTTGTCCATAAAGTGCAACATTTAGATTTTTACATAGGTCTTTATTAAGCCTACATATTGGTAAACATCTTCTTTTAGTATTTTTTTCACAACTTTTTGGATGATGCTTTCTCTTTTGTATTTTTTGGAGTCATTATTTAGCTTTTTGGGTTCATGAGCTTAAAAGTTTTGCATTGCCAAAGAAAAAATGTACTCTTTTGGATTCGTGCTGTTGTTGCCTACTCCAGAATTGTGTGCCTCTAAGTTTGGAAGTGATGTAAGTAGACTTTAAGTATGAAAAAATGGCAGTGCACACCTACTGTGTGTAGTTTTTGGGTGCTCTGTGGACACATGAAAATCATTGTAATAATAGTGAATTGAAGAACAAGGCATGTTATGTCCAAGTATTTATGATATAGTAGTAGAATACAATGTAACTCCCAAAATATAGGCGTCATGAAATATTCAATAAAGAGATATTCCAGGCTAGAAGAAAACGTTTCAGCATGGACTATGCATTCTTCAGTTGACATCTAGATAAGAGAAGGTGAGGTACCTGATGCCATGGGTGACTCCAAGGCAGAGGCAGTTCACCCTGCAGCAATGTTACCCTGAACTAACAGACTGTAACCAGAAGACTAGAGAAATGTGCCTTTGGAACTGGGGACAAGGAAAATGTGAGTAAAAGTTTTTTTTTTTTTTCCAATGGGGCATTATATTATTTTTTTTTACAGAAATGGACAACCTCTTTAATTAGTTAGTTCTTACTAGGACCTCCAGCAACAACTAAAAGTCCCTCCCCAATAAAGCTACTACAGTGGGGAGGAGGAACGAACTGCAGTCTTGCATACACGTTGCTATTTGACACATCTCTGTGAAAGATGTACTAGTGTATTGGTGGGGTTGGATGCAAAATGGGCAATCAATGAGGGTCTATCAGTTGGACTCCCACTGACCTATAATGTGAGCTATCTTATAAAAAAAATGTGAGACCCTGTGATAAATGCAGACACATGAAACCCCCTTTCAAATGGTCCTACTGAAATTTTTCAGTTATAATACTTTTTTAAGGCGAACTAAAATAAAATAAATAATGTTAAAAAGCAAACTTTTGAAACTCAGTTCTTTGTGTCAGGCATAAAGCAACAAAATATCTGAAGAAATATATATATATACACTCACCGGCCACTTTATTAGGTACACCATGCTAGTAACGGGTTGGACCCCCTTTTGCCTTCAGAACTGCCTCAATTCTTCGTGGCATAGATTCCACAAGGTGTTGCAACGATGCTCAATTGGTACCAAGGGGCCCAAAGAGTGCCAAGAAAATATTCCCCACACCATGACACCACCACCACCAGCCTGAACCGTTGATACAAGGCAGGATGGATCCATGCTTTCATGTTGTTGACGCCAAATTCTGACCCTACCATCCGAATGTCGCAGCAGAAATCGAGACTCATCAGACCAGGCAACGTTTTTCCAATCTTCTACTGTCCAATTTCGATAAGCTTGGGCAAATTGGAGCCTCAGTTTCCTGTTCTTAGCTGAAAGGAGTGGCACCCGGTGTGGTCTTCTGCTGCTGTAGCCCATCTGCCTCAAAGTTCGCCGTACTGTGCGTTCAGAGATGCTCTTCTGCCTACCTTGGTTGTAACGGGTGGCTATTTGAGTCACTGTTGCCTTTCTATCAGCTCGAACCAGTCTGCCCATTCTCCTTTGACCTCTGGCATCAACAAGGCATTTCCGCCCACAGGACTGCCGCTCACTGGATGTTTTTTTCTTTTTCGGACCATTCTCTGTAAACCCTAGAGATGGTTGTGCGTGAAAATCCCAGGAGATCAGCAGTTTCTGAAATACTCAGACCAGCCCTTCTGGCACCAACAACCATGCCACGTTCAAAGGCACTCAAATCACCTTCTTCCCCATACTGATGCTCGGTTTGAACTGCAGGAGATTGTCTTGACCATGTCTACATGCCTAAATGCACTGAGTTGCCGCCATGTGATTGGCTGATTAGAAATTAAGTGTTAACGAGCAGTTGGACAGGTGTACCTAATAAAGTGGCCGGTGAGTGTATATATATATACTGCACATACAGATACAAGAGAGCACAGACATGGAGTAAAAAAAGTAAATTTAAAAGAAAAAAACAAGTGGAACAACAGAATGAGCTAGAGAGTAAATTTGTAATCAGTTCACTGATAAGCAGAGATAAAGTTTTATTGTCTCTGGCCCAGGTTTCTTAGATGTTGTAGTGAAACATAAGTCTATGGAACAGATTTAGTATGGCATTCAACTTGTTTAAGAGTGTCTTGAATTTGTATTCCCAGACCTTTTAACCTCTTTGGGATCTAAGATTGCCTATTAATCTACATAACCATTTTCATAAGTTCTTCATTGTGTTCGGGCCACAAAAATGTTTAACTATAGGTAAATGTGCTTTTATCTCTTCAATTTTGCCAGTTAGACCTCATCCTTGTTTAAAGTTTCTATTCCATTTCTACGAAATAGAAATCCCAATAGGACATTTAATGCACAGAACCAGATACACCATACTGGATGTAGAACATTTTACTATCCCAGGAATTTGATAGTCCTTCTGTGTGTTGTGAAATCATATCCTATCTGTGTTCATTACATAAAAACACGTCTTGTAGTTATTTATACTTTAGGGAGAGATTCCTTTAGATTTATCAGATGGCAATGGACCCAAAAGTATAATATTTCTTAAATTTGAATGATTTTATGTAACATAGTAGGAAAGGTCATCATCTTGTAGAATGTAATACAGTTTTCTTGCATTTCTATCTGTGGACTGTAGGTCACTACCAGTAGAAAATTCCATTATCTACTGCCAGGCTATTTGATATTATCATATCTCTTCCAACCCAGAAGACAACCTGCCTGGAAGGACATTCAGCATTGCCATCCAACTGTATGAGATGATCAAATGTTCAGAGTCATCAGGATACACATAAGTCACTTTCTCTAATACAAATAAAAATTATGACATTGTGTACATTGTGAGCTACAGTCCACTAAAAAAACTGCAAGAAAAACATTGAAATTTAACATAATATCTTTGATTTTTGTGAACCATTAAAAGGTATAATACATTGTATTTTGCTTACCTCAGAGAGAGCAATAAACATTTTAAGTGGATAGCATGGTACCATTGTATTATAGGAATTTTTACAATAACAGTGGTGTAGAAAGGTTTTTCAAAACACATGTAAAATTGGCTGCAGTTGTAATGTGATTTCTAGTTATGTGTTTAATTTTTTTATTTAGTGTATTTTCATAAAGATGTGTTGTTAAGCTATTTTGAAGATATCTTGAAATGTCAATAGAAAAAACAACACTTATAAAGGTCATACCTCCGGCATGCCCAAACCACTAAAAAATTAAATGCCGAGTGCATATACAGTTTCTTGATTGTAGATTCCTAGCAAAAATGTGTTATCATTTTACTCCACAAAATGAAACTCAAAACACCACACAAAATGCTGAAACATGTGACCCTACATGTTTATTAAATCACTTCCATAGTCTTTTTTACTCAAAATTTGGCTCTTTTACTCCGTGTAATCATCTTTCGATCTCTTCACTTTAGTTTGACTGTAAATTTCAGAATGAGTATTGCTTATTGGCTTTGACTGTCAAGCCTCTTGTGTACTGTTATCTTGATGTTCTAGATATACCCTTGTATTTGTATATAATCTGCTTGCACTCAATAAAAGTAAAGTTAAAAAAATATATACCCTGAAAAATAGGTTTTTCAAAAGACTTTTTTAAAAATTTTTGGCTAAGCAAAAGTATTCTGTTAATATGCAATAAAATTGAAAGTCAAGTACCCAAAATTTATGAATTTACTGAAGGACCTAATGTATACTTAAAGGTTTTTTTGTGGTTAAATTTCAGCACTGTTTTTTACCTTTGAATTTTTCTAGTGTCAAATAACTTTTTTCTGAAGAAAATCATTTTCTCACTTTTTTAATGGGATTGGGGATTTTTCGATAAAGTTCTCTCACATTTTAATAACTGAGAACATTTGTTAAGCTTTTTCACTATAAAACAAAGCATGCACTCCTTTGCTATCTTAATAACTAGAGTCATGCCCTCTTCTAGTGGAAATGTGACATACTGCTACAGATCCCTGTTATTGTTTCAGAACTTAAAGAGTATATAGGGTCAGTAGTTCAATATTACAATTCTAATAGCATTACTCCCCCTGGGATTCCTTCTTTTGTCAGGACACAATTGGCAAGCAGGAAAGGACTTTCTCAGTCGTTTTAGTCAAATAATGAATTCTTGTCACAAATTTATTCATTCAAACCACTAACTGGTGCTAGATTAACTCCTCATTGAAAATGTCACAGGCTGAACATGAAATAAACAGCAAAAGTTTATGTTTGAGCAAAATATTTTTTTTCAACTGATTTAAAGCAGATGTAACTTATCTGAACTCCAAATAATCTAAAGATTTACTTACATTTATCCATGATTTAAGTCTGGACAATAATGAATTTTATAATGTAGCAAGCTGGACAGAAAAGGAATTTAGGAATTGTTGTGAGGAAAGGAGCAAAGGCATATACATATACAGTACAATAAATCTATTTAATTACCTAACCCCTCAATGACCAAGCCTGTTTTGGACCAAGACTTATTTTTCAATTCTAAAATATGACACTCTATGTGGAAAAATCCAGAATGCTTTCACTTATTCAAGTGAATCTGAGAATATTTATCAGGATACATTGTACTTTATATTAGTGGTGAATTTTGGTTGCTAGTTTTTACATTTATTTATAATTATATTGGAAATATACATATTTACAATATTTTCAGTTTTCAAACTTTGAATGTCTTATTTTATGACAGATAATTGTACCATACAAAATAGTTAATACATATCATTAACCATATGTCATTAACCATATGGTTCTATGGCTTTATATTAAACATCCTATAATTTTTTAAGGACGTTAAAATGCTTAAAAATTTGGCAGCGATTTTTCAAGTTTAGGAGAAAATTTCCAAAACCAATTTTTACAGGGACTGGTTTGGTTATAATGTGGCTATTAGATACCTCCAAATATCATTCTATTTACATGTCAGAAAGTATTCAAAACAGCATTTAGAATGTTTGTTAACCCTCTAGGTATTTCATATAAAATGAAAGCAGAATAAAGGTAAAATAAACACAATTTCATTTTTTTTAAATTTTCAATCTTGGTCCATTTTTACTGCAACACAGTAAATGTTAATAGAGGAACACAATTCAATATGTATTCCCTTTAATTTGCCATTGTTAGAAACAACCCATATGTGCCATTTGTGTGCTATTAAAATAAACCACAGGCCTCAGAACTGAAAGAGAAGCTTTAGCTGCAAACATTTCATTTTCACAATGAAAAAGCACCCCGAAATGTATTTCTTCCAAATATCGTAGTACCCAATATTTGAGTTTAAACTACTGTACGGGCACATGGTAGGGTTTAGAAGGACAGGGGTGCTCTTTGGCTTTTGGAGCGTAGATTTTGCAGTATGCTTATGGAGTGCCATGTTGCATTTTCAAAACCTCCAAAGTACCAGGTAAAAATTCCCTGAAGTGATTCCATTTTGCAATCAACACCTCTCAGACAAGTCATCTAAGTGTATGTTGTGCATTTAGGGCCCACAGGTATTTCTCGATATATTTTAACATTGTACCATGGGGCTAAAAACCAGCAATTTTGCTATTGTTTTTGAGTTTCAGTTTTACAATGTTCGCTGTGCTTTATAATTGACATATTTACTTTACTATACAGGGGAGCAAGGCTTCAAGTGAAAGAAGGGCACAGATTTAATGTAATATTCTGCAACAAAGAGGCACCAGAATTGTTGCAAAATTCTGCCATATATTGTCATCTTTTGGTCTAACTTAGGCATCTTATATTGGTTATTATCAATGTATGTTAAATAATACCTCCACAATACCCTAACAGATGCATGTACTTATTATACCCAGGTAATAATGTAATGTCATATAGTTGTCTTATAGTTTAATAACAGTGTTCAAAAGTAAAAGTCCTTGGATGAAAAAATAAAATAAAAATGCAAAATAAAAAGAATAGTTTAAACACAATGGGGCACACTCAGTACTACTACTTAAAGTTAGACTGTGCTAACTTAAGCTGTCTAAAGATATACATGATTTACAAAAGTGGCTGTAGCTACTTGATCATTTTGAAGCATCTTTAGACTATTAATTGTCTTACTTTACACCAAAAGTTTTGTTGCAGACTTTTAGCAAAATTCCGGTGTTTTGGCAAACATTGTCATATTTAGGTCATGCACTTTTCCCACAAAGCTTTTCTCACTTTTAGCTAAGCCATGCCCCCTGAATACGTATCTGCACAAAAAAATGCCAAAATGCATTTAAATGCATATAACATACATATGATTATATGATGTAAATATTTTAGTGAAAAAATAAATCATATTCTTGGATTATATCTAGTATAATCCAATTATTAATCATAGCCAGCTTATAAAAAAAAAAAAACTATGTGAACATATTTTCAGCAATTAAAACATTTTTGAAGTATTTGATTTTTCAGTAAAAACCATCATGTTCACTTTACAGAACTAAGTCAAGGTCTTCTTTAGTTTTGTGCAAGACGGAGAGCTTTTATGTAAGTAAGCAATTGAAAAAAAAAAGAAAAAATAATGAGAACATAAGGGGTTTATATAATTACTAAGGAAAATTTTATTAAAGATGCATGCAGAAACTCAAGTAATGTGATTCAAGAGGAAAATCATTTTTATAATAGCAGTGCTTCTGAAATATTACAGCTCTTATATAGCAGAGAATTGCATACTTCACTGCATCAGTAAATATAAAATATCTATATAGATAGCAAAAGCACAATACTGTAATATGCCATCTGTTCAAATACGGTTAATTAAAATCTCTACATCATTGTTGTGACAAACAGCCATGAATCTGCAGAAAAAGTGATAAAATACTAGACCCTTTATGATCATATTTGACCTTTGGTTGGCCAAGTACAATGCTAAACATATAAGATAGGGTTCCATAAGGATCGGTAATTCCCCTCCCTCCTCTTCCCAAAATGATGTAAGTTTTGTCTCCTGGGACAAAAGAATAAATTCTTCATCCCTTTTTGCTAAGAATAAGTTCCTTTGTAGAAAAAAAAAACCCCACATATATCGCCCCCTATGTTGACGATTTTACGACAAATTGAAATCGGGAAGGTTTTTTTGGGGATCGAAATTTCGATCAAAGGATAATTAAGGGTTAAAACCCGAGCTCACTATTAAGATCGGCCTTTTTCGGCGCTTCCTGTAATTTTGGCGGCCAGCAAATCAGATTACAGAATAGAGCAGGGTGAGATTGTGTGTGCGACGTCATGACTGGGATGTGTATGGTTGCGATTGGTTTGGAAAAAATCACATGACCTCTTTTTTACATAGAACAGCGTTTCCTGTTTCACCTCAGTGTCTCTCCAGCGTCTCATGGGATAGGACCTGCGCTCTGCCTGTGGCCAAACTGCGAAATTAGTCTATTTCTGCACAGGAAACCTCTACTATTAGCTGTGATCCTTCACATTTAGTTATATTAGAGATTTGAAGATTTTATGTAGTTAGCTAGAGAATTTTAAAGCAGCATCTACCGCTGTAAATTCACGGCGGGGAGGCAGGGGGGCCCGCGGGCGAACACAGACAAGCTCTATCTATAAAGAACACTGGATAAAGTTCAACAAGACTTAGTGTAGACATTGTAGTGGAATATCTTTATTATTTAGAGTTTGCTATTGAAATATTTCCTGGATATTGGGCAGCCCCGAACTTATATTGGATACCCCAAACATTTCTAGTAACTGCAGGTCTCTTTGTTAGGTTGCAAAACTCCACTTTTATTATCAGTAACATTTCAGATATGTGTTCATTTTAATTTTACCCATTACACCTTTGACTGTTGATATATCCACCTTGCAGTTAAATTACAATCCAGCAATCTTGTAGTCAGCACAGGTTTGTTTGTTGCCAAAAATACCGTGTATCATACGAAAACAAAAACAGTTACGTGTTTTTTGACTTTTTCGCACCCAGCATTGTTCATTGACGCAGCATCCAAAGTAAATTTTTAAAACAGCAATTCTATATTTCACCACAGGTGGGAAATTTAAAGGTGCAAAAAATACCGTTTCTTATACCAAAACATAAAAGTTACGTTATTTTTGACATTTGCACACCCAGCATTGTTCATTGACGCAGCATCCCCGTAAATCTTAAAACAGCAATTCTATATTCACCACAAAGGGGAATTGAAAGGTGCAAAAAATACCGTGTATCATGCGAAAACATAACAGTTACGTTTTTTTTTGACTTTTGCACTCCCAGCATTGTTAATTGACGCAGCATCCACGTAAATCTTAAAACAGCAATTCTATATTCACCACAGGTGAATTGAAAGGTGCAAAAAATACCGTTTATTATACCAAAACATAACAGTTACGTGTTTTTTGACTTTTGCACACCCCAGCATTGTTCTTGACGCAGCATCTATGTAAATCTTAAAACAGCAATTCTATATTCACCACAGGTGAATTGAAAGGTGCAAAAAATACCGTGTATCATACGAAAACATAACAGTTACATGTTTTTTGACTTTTGCACACCCAGCATTGTTCATTGAAGCAGCATCCACGTAAATCTTAAAACAGCAATTCTATATTCCCCATAGGTGAAATTTTAAGGTTTCAAAAAATACCGTGTAAACATAAAGAAAACATAAACAGTTACGTGTTTTTGACTTTTGCACACCCCAGCATTGTTTTATTGATGCAGCATCCACGTAAATCTTAAAACAGCAATTCTATATTCACCACAGGTGAATTGAAAGGTGCAAAAAATAACGAGTAACAAACGAAAACATAACAGTTAAGTGGTTTTTGACTTTTGCACAACCAGCAGTGTTCAGTGACCCCAGTATCCACTAAATAAAAAAACAGCAAATTCTATTCACCACAGGTAATTGAAAGGTGCAAAATATACCGTTTATTATACCAAACCATAACAGATACGTTTTTTTGGACTTTTGCCCAGTCCAGATTTGTTTGATAGACCCCCTTGCAGTTAAATTTGAATCCAGCAATTTTGTTTTGATTAGAGGGATTTGAGAATAGCTGTGATTTGCCGTCTTTTAATAAGAGACTTTCCCAAAAAATATTCCATACCTTCTCAAATTTTTATATTTTCTGAACATGGAGTGAAATGGGGTGGTAAGCGAGCAAAGAGGGGGGTAGCACATGGAGGTAGAGGTACGAGAGAAGGTGCTCCTTCCAGTCCTGGCGACAACACGCATGCCAGTGGATGGTCAGTTGCAAGACCGTCAGGCCTGTCATCGCTGGGTCAGGACCCTGTGAATCTAAGTAAAAAAACATCTTCGCCCAATCTATCCTTCAGTGGTTAATGCAACCTGCATCTAGCAGTCTTACCTCCTCGTCCTCGCAGTCCCCCAGCCACAAATGTCGTCATCAGCATCATCAAGCATCCGTCCAACATGAAGCAGCCCAAATTTTCAACTCGTGTACACACCACTGTGGATAATCCCATTGTCCCGAAGACCTCTTTGATGACAAAATGCGGTTGGGGTCAGAGGCATGTTAAAAGATCAAAAGGATGATTTAGTCTGCTCTGACGCCCAGTTACTGATGCCCCTCAGAGGAGGTAAAGGAAGTCGGTCAACCCGGCAAAAACCCCGGGCGGCCCGGCAACCCCCCTTTGCAGTGCCCCTTGCTTGTGCCCGAAAGTTTCTGGATGCAGAAAGTCGGGAAATGCCCAAGTTTTGGTTGATGAGGGTTGATGATGACATTCCCGGGATCCACCCGGGTCTTTTCCGAATTTGTTTGCGAGGGGTTTAAATCAGTGGACGAGGAGGAAAAGTCAAAGGGGGTAGGGTCATTTAGGGCCCCGGGCCAAAAAAAGGGAAAGGGGGGGGGTGCAAAAGTCCCCTGATATGATTCCCCACCCCCCTCCCCGGTTTCAGCGAAATCCCCGCCTCGCTTATCGCGTCAAAAAGGCCCAGGCCCTTTCCCCCAACCCTTTGGGCCTTCTTTGACCCAAGCCTCTGTTCACCCACCGATGTCATTGCCCCCTTTGCCGTAAACGCAAAAAGTAGGGGAAGAACCTGTAGTGGTTAACCACCACCAAACATGCCCTAGTCACATGCAGCAACCCATGAGTTGAAATGGGGGAACACTTGGCCAAAAAAGGCCGACCAAACCCCGGGCCAAAAACCACTGTCACCCCCCTTCTGTCTCCGCCCCCCTCCCCCTTTCCGGCCACCCCCCAAGCGTTCCTAAGCTGCCCATGCCCTCTCAGAGTCATGACCCAGGGATAAAGCCGCCGCTTCAGCCCCCCAACCGTCGCCCCGAGTACCCCCAGCACCCCCAGGACACCCACCTACCCCTTCTTTTTCCCCCATTTTGACGCCCTGCACGCCGTACAGCGGCCAGTCTAGCACCCACCCTTTGTCTTCCTGTTTGGGGAAAAAAAACACTTTAACCCAAACCATCCCAAACCCAAAACCTGAATGTCGGCATTGCCGGGCTTTTGGCCTTGGAAATATTGCTTTTGTCGGTGGAACAGGGGGGTTCCGTCCGTCAGGCCCTCGCCTGCCCCAAACCCAAAAAGATGCCGAGCAGGCATTTCTTTCCCAAAACCCGCCTCCCCTGGCCAGCCACGTGCATCAAAAATTTTCAAGCGCGTTGTCTGCATCTTGTGGGGAAAAGTCCTTTCCCACCCCCGACACATGGACTAAAACCCGGGCCAAGGCCGCTATATCCTGTGACAGCTCCGGGTGAGCTGGGGGATGTCTCTGGGGGTGACGGGGCTTCAGGCTCGGCGCAGTCTTCAAAACCCGGGGATGGTGCGGGGCTCTTTCCCCCAAGGTCCTCTGGGGGCATAACGCCCCCAGAGACCCCGGGCCGTTTTTGAAATTAATCTGCCTTGGAGACCGTCCACACACGGGTCAGGAGCTGGGACGGCTCTAAGCAACGGACCGACGTGGCTGGTTGACAAAAAACCTGTGCCAGGCAAGGTGGTGTGCGATAACGGGCGAAATTGCTGGCCGCCCCTTAAGATCGGTAGGCGGAGACATCCCTTGCCTGGCACATTTTATGAACCCTTTTCGTCCAAAATTTCTAAAGAGCTACCCGGGTCTGGAGCCTGTGAAGAAGGGCCGAGGTCTGATTCGCATTCCGCCGTTCGCACCCTCTTCGTCCCCCTGGCTGCGTTTTTCCCGCGTCAGCCGGCCCCCCGTCAAACCCTCTATTGTTGACGTGGCAACACGCTGGAATTCCCCCCCCCATGCCCGCGATTGTGGCAGCAGGGGCAATTTCCCCTTACGCAGTCGAAGTGACCATGGCCTGACAGCACGGTGCGGACCTCGGGGGGTTGAAACCCCCCAAAGGGGGGCAGGTGATAGAGCTCTGCACCTCCTTTCCAGTTTTGAAGAAGCCACCAGAATGGTCAGTGCGGAAAATTCCCTTGTAGCATGGCATTGTGGGATCTTTTTTTCTGGAACGTTTCTTTGGCACCCCTGAAACAACGGGGCCCCGCCAAGCGAGGGAGGAGGAGCGGGAACAGTTTGGGGGCCCGGGAAGCCTTTCTCTCCGTAAAAATTCCAAAAGGGGCCCGACGTTTCACAATTTCATCGGTCTTAAATTGGGCCCAGTGGTTGGGGGGTTCCAGAGCTGGGGCCCAAGGTGGCGCTTTCAGCTCTCAGGGTGCATCATCTCAGGCAAGTCAGGGCTGTGTTGAAAAACTGTGCCCGAGGGGAGCGGAGGAGGAAGAGGGGGGGGAGGAGGTTTTTTTCCTTTAAAAACCCATGTTCCGAACCCTCCCTGCCCTTTGGAAAAGGGGTTTTGGGGCGAATTTGAGGCGGAGGAGGAAAAATGAGGTGATCAGTTTGCTTTTTGGCCCCTCGACTCAGAGGAAATTTGGGGAAATTTAAGGCTCCATCTTCACCCTGAGTTTGGATGCTCCATTTTTCCCCAGCATGATCCCGCCCTTAAGGCCATCAAAAAGAAAAACAGTTTCTGGGTGGCCCACCCTCCTGGGGGTCCCCGGGGACAAAACAAAAAATTAGACTTTCCTTCCAAACCCCCCAAAAAGAGAGTAAAATGTGGGGGAAAAAGGGGGACCTTGTGAATTTATAATGGAGGACATCTGTTCGTTGCTTCACGTTCCCCAAAAAGTTTACGGTGGAAAAAAACATCAGCGGGCGTGACAGCAGGGAGAGTGCCAAATAGGGGGTAGCGGGCAAGGGAACCCAGGCAAAGGTGGGCGGGGAAACCCAATGGGGTGACCTCTGGGCCAAAACTTTTTTTACCACCCCCCAAAAACCCCATTTCAATGCAGGGCACCACATCCCAACACACAGGATCCCGCTTAAATCATGGTTTCACGTCTATTGCGTCTCAACACCCATGTTTTTGCATGTGTTCCGGCCCCAAAAGACTTTTTGGGTATCCCAAAAATGGAAAGAAAGGGGCCGGGGCTGGCTCGTCCCACCATTGAGGTGTTGTCCTGCCCAGCCCGCCAGCGTTATTTTTGGGCGGACCTTTTTAGACAGCTGGAGGGTATTACAGACCAAAGCATCCGGGCCCCTTTTCCCCAGTTTAAAGTGGATCGTTTGACTTTCATCAAGATGAATTTAGGCCCTGGGTCTCTGTGATGTTGTGGCCCCCTTTTCCGAGGTCAAGATTTGTTGCCGGTTAAATTTTACCTTTTCCTTTTTTAAAAAAGAAATGGGCCTCTTGAAAAAAATTTTTTTTAAAAGATATTTCTTTTCTGCAAATTTTTTTTATAAAGTGCTTTGAAATGCAGCAATACACAGGTCCTATTTTTAAAAAAATGTTGTTTCTAACAGACATTTGTTTTTCACAATTGACCCAAAAAGGGGTCAAGGGGGCATGCTTTGAAATTTTTGGGGGGGATTTTTTTTTGAAAGCAGCAATACTACAAAGGGCATATTCTAAAAAATGTTGTTTCAATTTTTTTATTTGTTTTTTCACAATTGTCCAAAGGGCTCAAGGGTCATGCTTTGAATTTTTGGGGGCATTTTGCTGTGACAATGCAGCTTTACTACCAGGCCCTTTATTCAAAAAAAAATGTTGTTTCTAACAGCCCATTTGTTCTTCACAATTGTAAAAGAGGGGCTCAAGGGTGATGGTGCTGTCAGAAACAGGAATAGGTAGGACACGGGGAATGGAAACATATTGAAGAGGACTTGTTTTTGCAAGATCTTTTAAACAAAAGCTACCAATCCTGTATTGAGAAAAACCCATTTAAAAACAATGAAAAAAAGAGAAACAAAAACATGGTGGGATTCCCTCCTATTTTAAAAAAAAATTTTTTTTCTAGAATAAAAATACTAAAAAAAATTGCATGTACCCAAAATAGTGGGGAAAAAAATTTCCCCCGAAATTTTACAAAGGGGGGTACAGGAAAACTTGGCCCCGATGTAGGTTAAATTTAGAGGAATGGAGTTTTTGGAGACGGACAGAGAACAAAAATACAGGGGTCAAATTTTCCCCCCGCAGGTTTGGGGTTAAAAAGAGAAAAAGAAAAGCCAAGCAAAAAGGGGACCTGGGTGTTTAAAAAGGGGGCGTTAAAATACCCCGTATTTTTCCAAATGAAGCCCCAATTTGGGCCGCACTAAAAGGAAAGGGGAAACGCTAACCCCGGTCTTGACTGTGTATGAGGGAAAGGGTGGAGTTTCAACTTCCGCTTCCGCACTCTGCTTCAGACGACAGTTTTTTTTGCTGCGGGCATCAGGGCATTTTAAACCTGCGTGTTAATAGATGAGGGACGCCAGCCTGGGCTCTCACCCCCCCACTGTAACCCGGCCCTGGGTCATGCTGTGGCACAGGACAGTTCAGTCAATGTCCATTTTCAATAAAATGGTGGTTGAAAGCTCCTTTTTCCCCGGCACTTTGTAATCTGGGGGTCAGACGGGGTTTAAGGGTTTCGCGGGGAAACGGTGGATGCTGACCCCCGAAAAGCGAGATATTAAAGCCACCCGGGGAAAACGGAATTAAGTAGCCCCCGGTTTTTTCACCGAGCCCGCCGCAAAGCGGGATGGACTTGGGGGCGTGAGGCTACCAGGTCGTTACCCCTGACGGACTTGCTTGGGGAGGGGGCCCGGGGGTATGCGTGGTCAAAATCGTAACCCAAGGCGAAGTGGGCAGGAGAAGGGTCAGGGCAGGCAGCAGGGTTCGTGGCAGAGGGGGGGCAAAAGGTCAGGGCAGGCGGCAGCAGGCAAGGTCGGGAAAACGTGGGGGGACGGACTGGTTACCGGGTAAGCAATAGGATTTAAGGCCCCCAAACTCTCTCTAAGCACACCAACGGACTGGCAGGAAGTCGGGGGGCGTCCGCTAAAATAGAACCGCGCCTGATAATTGACCAATTTTGGGCGTGGCCCTTTAAATCCAGAGAAGCCGCGCGCGCGCCCAAAGCAGGGGGCACGCCCCCGGGCGGCTGGGACAGGGGGGGACAGTGTTCCCCGGAGCGCGGGGGTAAGGGGAGGGCCCCGGGGGCCGGGGGACAGGAGCGGGGTGGTGGGGCAGCTGCCCGCCGCACGGACCCCCTGCGGCCGCGGGGGGCAGCGGAGCCCGCGACCCACGGGGGCAGTACCCCCCCCCCCCTTAGGTCCCCCCCTCCATTTTTAAAAACCTGGGAAGGAAGGTCAGGGGACGGTTGCCCCTCGGTTCCCGGGGGAGCCCCGGGCCCGAACCCCTTCCAGTAATGAGAAAAAAACCGTTTCCCCCTCACTGTTTCTGCGCCACCACCTCCTGACCCATAGATGTTTCAGGGCGGCCCCCGGAGAAGGCGAGCCAGTCTACGGGAAAAGCGTTTCAGCACCACCGGCTTAGGAGAGAAAATGGAAGGCTTTTCGAGGCAGCAGGTGGGAGGCAAGGGGACTTGTAGGAAACCCGGGTTTAAGCGGGCCGGAGTACCACAAAGGGACCCAGAAACTTAGCCCCCAATTTGTGTGGGCATTTTTGAAGGGATGATTTTGCCGATAGCCAAAAACCCTATCCCCCGCTTAAATTTCGGGAGGAGGTCCCCCGGTGCCTATCGGCCTGAATTTTATTGCAGGGAGGCCGTAAAGGGCCCGTCGAGTAATTACAGATGTCTTGATGTCCCGTTTTGGGGCATCACAGCAGGGACGTACACGAGGAGGCCGGGGAGAGGTGGGGGGGGGGATGCAGCCCAAAACAAAAAAAAAGGGGGAGGCTCCAGCGGTTTTAAAATCTAAAAATTATAGGAAAAAAATTCCCGCCCCAGGGGAGGAGGTCGCCCCAGTTATCCTGGCGAGCGGGACAAAATGTCGCAGAGAAGTACCTACAATTTGGGTTGACCCTTCCACCGCCCTTTGGGTTTTTGGGGATGATTGCGGAGGGGGAAGTCCAATAAAACTGCAATTGAGCACACGGGCCCGCCAGAATTTCGATACAAACTGGACCCCCCTATCAGAGCGTTTAAAACGGGAGCCCATGTAGTCAAAGATGTGGGGGAAGAAGTGCGGGGAGCTGGAAGCGGAGGGCCCCCCGGGCAGAGGAACAAAGGGGGCCATTTTCGAAAATCTGTCGCTATTTCCCAGATGCCGTGTTTCCTGGGGAGGGGGAGGTCAGTAACAAAATCCATCGCAATATGGACCAAGGTTTTTTGGCAGGGGAGGGGCAGGAGCAGACCCGCGGGTCTGAGCCGGGGCCCTTGTTAGGGGCACGGGAGTCACAGGCCGGGAAATGTCTTAATGTCCCGAGCGAGAGGGGCCCCCAATATCCCGGGGGAGATTAGTTGCTGAACTTTGGACTCCAGGGTGCCAGCATTCGGGGGGAATGTCCCCATTCAGGATACGAGGCCGCATAGCAGGGCGTACATATGACTTCCCGGGAGGCAGGTGCAAGGGGTCCACCGGAGCCACCGTGAGGAGACGCCGGGAAAATTATAGCTGAAGGCGGCTCCACCCACCGTGTAGAGGACTGAGAGGGCACTGCTCTTATGTTTTTTGCCACCCGGTCGAAATGAAGAAAAAATCAAATCTGGCGAAAAGAGTGACCACCTAGTTGCGAGGTACCCCTTTGGGCAGACTTGGGTAGAATTTTTTGTGTCGGTAAATATATGGGGTGGGATGACAGGTCCCTCCCGGGTGCCGCCATTCTTCCATGGCCAATTTAATTGCCACAATTTCCCGATTCCGATAGTATAGTTTTTTTCGGGGGGGAAAGTTCTGGGAAGAAGCCGAAAGTAGGGTTTTCAGAGGGGACTTCTGGAGAAAACCCGCTCCTAAACTACCGAAGAGGCTCTCCTGGGTTAAAAAAAAGGGGGGTTTGGGGGGTCCGGCGGGACAGAAATGGGCGAAGCAATGTGATTTGGGCGTTTAAAATGTTTCTTGGTTGGTGGCCATGTTTTGGGGGGTTGGCTTTTTTTCTTCTGAGGGCCACCAGGGGGGCCACAAAGCGTGGAGAAAAATGAGGAATGAATTGTTTTTAAAGTTTGCAAAAACCCAAAAATCGTTGGATGGACGGAGACCCAAAGGGCGAGGCCCTTTTAGGAACCCCAGAAACTTTGAAGGGTCCATTTGAAGACCTTTTTCCGAAATATGTAACCCAGGAAGGGCAAGAGGTGCGTTCGAAGAGGCATTTTTTTAGTTTAGGTATAGCCGGGGGTCACGGAGGCGTCTGAAAAACCTGGCGGACGTTTTAGGGGGAGTCCCCCAGGTCAGGGGAGAGATTAAAATATCGTCAAGATAGACAATCACGCAGACGTAAAGGGGGTTCGGGGAAAATTTCATTAACAAAATTCTGGAACACGCTGGAGGTTGAGGGGCCAAATGGCATGACGAGGGATTCAAAAAGGCCCTCTTGGATTAAAAGGGTGTTTTTCCCTCGCGCCTTCACGAATCGAATCAGGTTATATGCCCCTCGTAGGTCCAAATTGGAAAAAAATTCGCACCGCCAAGCGACGAACGTTCCGAGATCAGCGGCAGGGGGTATCGATTCTTGTAGTAATTTATTAAGTCCCCCGGGAAACGATACATGGGCGGAGAGAACATTTTCTTTTTTACAAAGAAGAATCCCGCCCCCCGCGGACGAGGAGGGGCTTACTTTTGAATCCCTTCCGGGGGTTCTCTTGGGAAAATTTGGCACAGCCCTTTGTCTCCGGAACAGAAAGAGGGAGACTCTTCCTCGGGGGGGGAGTTGTGCCCGGGAAACAGGTCAATGGGGCAATCGAACACCCGGGGCGGGGGTAGAGTTTCGGCCTGTTTTTGGGAAAAAAATGGCCAAATCCTGATACGGGGGGGGAAGACCCCACAGAGGTTTTGAAAAGTTTACAGGAGCGGACGAAGGGAAAAAAAAAGGGAACGGAAGGCAGCGGAATGGCCCAGGGCCCCAACGGTAATTTCCCCGTGTTCCATCCAAGGTCGGACATGCTGTTGAACCATGGAAGGGCCCCCGGGGAATTAGAGGCGAGCGAGGGAGCCAGCAGCTTCGAGTTTCCTTTTTGGTAGGGGCCAATCTGTAGAGAGAGAGGGCCCGTGCAGAACCGAATCACATCCCTTTGGCATTGCCACTAAAAGAGGAGCGTACATGGGTTTCTGCAAAGGGGTCACCGGGAGACTACTTGGCACCAGAGCCCGGGTGATAAAAATTTCCCCGCGGACCCCGAATCAAGGAGGGGGTGGGCCCGGAAGGTGCTGTCCGGTGAAATTCCACAGATACGGGAATGGCAGAAAGGGAGATGCTGCACAGACCCAGGGGAAAGCCACTCCGCGAACCCTCAGTAGCAAGTTTTCCCCGGGCGCACCGGGGAGTCCCAATAAAGTTTGGCCCGAACCCACAGTGAACATAACTGGGTTGGCGGGCGCTGGAGTTTTCTTCCTGGGGAAAAGGGGGGCTCTCCGATTCGTACGGTACACCTCCGGAAACCTAGGCAGAGGGTTGTGGAGAACATTGGGAAAAGGGGCCAAAAGGGGGTAGCCGGCGTGAGCAGGCACCTCCGGAAGACGGAGCCCTGTTGTCTTTCCCCAAAACCGAATGTCTATTCGAAGGCCAACTGAAACAGTTACCCGAGTAGACGGAAAAATCCCGACCACGAGCTCATCCTTTAAAATGGCCCGGGGGACCTTGCCAGAAGGTTCCACCAGGGCCCCTTATTCCACTTTAGTTAGGGCAAGGGTGCGGAATCACGGGTAGTGACCCACAGTGGAGTCGCCCCGACGGGGCGGAGAAAAGCCGCCGCGCGGAGGAGGGCGGCCAGGTTCCTCAAAGACGGTGCGGAACCCCTGGAGGAAGGTTTGTAGATTCGCGTCTGTGGATACATCGGGCCATAACGGGTGCCCAGGGCCCAAGGGTTCCCCCGACAAGAGGCAATAACAAAGGCCCCTTAGCCCGCTGGGGGGGAAGTGGTGCCCCAAATCTCCAGGTGGATGGGCACTGACTGATGAAGCACGCATTTCCTGGATCTCCTAAAGCGTGATGGACGGAGCTGCAGTAAGGGCCAGGGCGGGAGCAACTGGTGCCGGCGGGGGCAGCACCGTCGAGGGGGTGGTAGGCGAGCTGCTTGGTTTTGATCATGGGAGCGAGTGGTCAATAGGGCACTGCTGGACGACAGCCCTTGAGACTCACGATTACAGGTAAGGGTTTCCCTTTGGGGGAATCCAGGGGGAGTCCCCTACGTCGCGGGGCGGTGGATTCGCTGGACCCCCCCAAGCATGATACTTAAGCCCCGCCAGGAACGGAATCTAAGTAGCCCCCGGGTTTTTTTACCCGACCCGCCGCAAAGCGGGTGGATTGCTGCGGCGGAGGCCCAGGTCGTTACCCCCCGACGTGACTTGCTTGCGGAGGCGGCCGGGGTACGGTGGGACAAAATCGTAATCCGAGGTGAAGTCGGGGGGGGCGAAGGCAGGGGAGGCAGCAAGGTTCGTGGCAAGGCGGTAGAAGGTCGGCAGGCGGCAAGCGGGGAAGGTCTGGAAACGTGGCGGACGGACTGGGACAGGGGGAAACAATACGGACCTAAGGACACCAAACTCTCTCTAAGCACACCAAGGATGGCAGGAAGTGCAGGGGGCGAAACCGCAAAAAATAGAACCAGCGGCTGATAATTGACCAATTATGGGGCGCGGGGCCCTTTAAGTCCAGAGAAGCCGGCGCGTGCGCGCCCAAAGCACAGGGCACGCGCCCGGCGGCTGGGACAGGCGGGGACAGCGTTCACCGGAGCGCGGACGGGTAAGGGGAGCGGGGCCGGGACAGGAGCGGGGTGGTCGCGGGCAGCTGCAGCCGCCGCACCGGAGCCCCTGCGGCCGCGGGGGGCAGCGGAGCCCGCGATCCCCGTGACAATGGTCATTCTGCGGTTCAGGACAGATATAGTTAGTGTCCAGTTCAACTAAAATGGTGGTTGAAAGACCCCCTTTTTCCCGGCACTTTGTAATCTGGGGGTCAGAACAGGTTTAATGGTCATACTGTGGCCCAGGACGGGGACAGTATAAGCCCCAGTTCAACTAAATGGTGGTTGAAAGCCCTCCTTTTTCTGGCACTTTTTAAACTGTGGGTCAGACAGGTTTAATGGTCATTCTGCAGTACAGGACAGATATAGTTAGTGTCCAGTTCAACTAAAATGGTGGTTGAAAGACTCCTTTTTGCGGCACTTTTTAAATCTGGGGGTCATGCAGGTTTGGGGCTCATGCTGCGTTCCAGGACAGGGAAAATTCAATGTCCAGTTCAAGTAACATGATGTTCAAATCATACTGCCTTCTGGCACTTTTTAATTTGTGGGTGATGCAGGTTTAAGGGTCAGGCTGTGGTACAAGACAGGGATAGTGAATGGTCTGTGACTTTTTTTCTGTGACTTTTATAACCTAAGTGTGTTGCCTAAGATGTAGCAAGTATCCATTTGACTGTTGTGGATGTTAATTTCAGCTTCTCCACCCTTTTGTTTGGGTGTAATAATGAAGGTGTTGTTGCTCCCCCATAGATTTTAATGGTAATCGCTCATAATCGTTTTCTCACATCGAAAAACCTTATCGATAGCGGCCGACTATCGACTATCGCTCGATCTCGATAGCCAACGCAATCGCTCAACACTACTCGCCACTCATTAGCAAAGAGGATAAGATTAGTGATGAGCGATTACGTTGACTATCGTCATCGGGTCGATAGTCGATATCGGCCCAAATTTTCAAGACATTTCCGTTAGTCGTAGATTATCACCGATGACCATTAAAGTCTATGGGAGGGAACAACACCTTCAATCTTACACCAAAACAGGGCTGGAGAAGCTGGAAATTAACATCCCCCAACAGTCAAATGGATATGTGCTACATTCTTAGGCAACACACTTAGGTTATAAAAACCACAGAAAAAAAATCACAGACCATTCACTATCTCTGTCTTGGACCACAGCATGACCCTTAAACCTGCATGACCCACAAATTAAAAAGTGCCAGAAGGCAGAATTATTTGAGCCATCATTTTACTTGAACTGTACATTGATTATCCCTGTCCTGGAACGCAGCATGACCCTTAAACCTATCTGACCCCCAGATTAAAAAAGTGCCGGAAAAAGGAGTCATTTAACTACCATTTTAGTTGAAATGGACATTAACTATATCTGCCCTGGGGCACAGCATGAACCCCAAACCTGCATGACCCACAGATAAAAAAGTGCCAGAAAAAGGAGTCTTTCAACCACCATTTTAGTTGAACTGGACATTGACTATACCTGTTCTGTACCACAGTATGACCATTAAACCTGCATGACCCACAGATTAAAAAAGTGCCGGAAAAGGGAGTCTTTTAACCACCATTTTAGTTGAACTGGACATAGACTATCCCTTTGTCCTAGGGTAACCTACATCTGTTCAAGTCTTCAAGTACCTCCCTTGTACAATTCAGAGAATATTTGTATCAGCTATTTTGTACATGCAAGTTTTTTAGTAGTTTTAATTCTAGAAAACACATTTTAAAATAGGATGGAATCCCACCACATCTTTGTTTTTTCTTTTTTTAATTTGTATTAAATGGGTTCTTTCACTCAGGATTGCTAGCTATTTTAAAGATCTTGCAAAAAAAAGTTATTTTGCAATCTGGTCCATTAACAGTGTCCTACCTATTCCTGTTTTTGACAGAAACCATCACCCTTGAGCCACTTTTGAAAATTGTGAAGAACAAATGTCTGTTAGAAACCCATTTTTTTAAAATTTAGGACCTGTATTTATAGCTGCATTTCACAGAAAAAAGCCCCCAAAATTTCAAAACATGACCCTTGAGCCACTTTTGACAATTGTGCTGCATGCAGGTTGCTTTTAACCCACTGAAGAACAGATTGGCGATGCTGTTCGTACTGAGATTCAAGGGCCCTGAACCAGAGATGACAGGCCTTATGGGCCTGCAACCGACGATCCGCTGGCTGCGTGTTGTCGCCAGCACTGGAAGGAGCACCTTCTCTCGTACCTCTACCCCCCATGTCATACACCCCTCTTTGCTCGCTTACCACCTGCATTTCGCTCCATGTTCAGAAAGATAAAAAATTTAAGAAAGTATGGAAGATTTTTTGGACAGTCTCTTTTTTTAAAAGCCGGGGCAAATAAAAGCTTTTCTTAAATCCCCCCAAATTTCCTACAGCCAACAAAGGATTAGAAACTGAAATTTTCAGCGAATACCTGTAAAAATGCGGGTCTGGGGGAAGAACGAAAGACAAAATCAATAGGGTTTTCTTTTTTCCGTTCCCCAGGGTTTTCCCAACCCCCCCAATTGGGGACAAAGGAATTGATAATTTTTCAATAAAACTTTTCTTTACAATTTTTTCAATCTGTCCCAAACTGAGTTTTAAACCGGTGGCAAAAAAACTATTCAAAATTTCCTTTGGATGAGAAATTGTTTTTTTTTTTGCAGCAATGAAAAAAAAACCCGTTGCTAGAGATTTTTTCTATCAAATTTTAAACGAAACAATGGGGGCTTTTTGAAAAAAACAAAGCCCCGCCCCCACGTGCAATAACTATTTAAAATTTAGGGATAAAAAAGCGGTGGTTTTTGGGCACCAATGAAATACACCAACAAAACAAACAAAATTTTGTGGGTTAAAAATTTAAAATCCCAAGGTGGCTCTAAAAACCAAAACTGGGCCGCCCTAAGTAAAAAAAACACCAATTTAAAATTTAAATTATTTATAATAAAAGGGGGTTTTGGCATATAAAATTTAACCTGAAATTCTAGCAAATTTTCTGTTTTAATAAAGAACAAGGATGGGTCTTTCAACAAAACGGGGAAAACGCCAAAGGGGAAAAAACACTTAATTAAATTGTGTACTGTTAATGGGGTTTGGTTTTTCCCACCTTAAATGGGGCCCCTGGGGGTTGACTGGGGAAAAGTTCTTTATCCTTTTGTATGTAAAAAAAGGGGGTCCGTTGAACAAAAAACGGCCTGCCCCCAAAGGGAAAAAAAACCAAATTTAAAAATTGGGTCCCCGGATAAAAAAACGGGGTTTTTTTCCACCTAGGGAAATAAACCTGGGGGAAAACTATTAACAAAAAAATGTATGTATCCTATTGAAAACTTAAAAAAGTGGGTCTTTGAAAAAAACTGAGCTGTGCCAAAGGAAAAAAAAACCTAATTTTATTGTGTATGGAAAATTTAAAACTTTGGTTTTTGAAACCTATGAAATACCCCTGCGGAAAAAAAAAAATTTTTTGTACCCCAAAATTTTTACGTACAAAGTGGGTCTTTAAAACCCAAAAACTGGCTGCCCAAATTTGAAAAAAAAAAAAAAAATTTTAAATTGTGTACAGATAAAAAACGGGGTTTTTTTGCACCTTGAAATACACCTGCGGTGACTCAAAAAATTTATGATCCTTTTGTCGTTAAAAAGTGGGTCTAAAGAAAACTGAGCTGGCCAAAGGGGAAAAAAAACAAAATTTTAAATTTTTGAAACGGAAAATAAAACTTTGGTTTTGCACCAATAAAAATACACCTGGGGTGAACTAGAAAAGTTATTTACCTATTGAAGTACAAAGTGGGTCTTTGAATAAAACTGAGCTGCGCCAAAGTGGAAAAAAAAACCTAATTAAATCGTGTACAGATAATAAAAGGTGAGTTTTGCACCTATGAAATACACCTGCAGTTACTAGAAAAGATCTGTATCCTAATATAAGTACAGGCGGCACAAAATACAAGCTAATATTTCAGCAAAAACTGGCCAAAAATTTTTAATAAAAAGCCATTTCAATACAGGTTCAAAGCAGAGTCTGGGCTGCACAATATCCAATCTCCCCTCCACCCTCCCCCCCGGCTGTACAGCTCTAGATGCTTCTTTAAAACACTCAGTCTAACTAACTAATAACTAAAAATTCTTAATCTCCCTATGTTCTAATGTTCACAGCTTAAAGCATGTTGTCTGTGTGAACAAATAGAACTGTTTCGCTGAGTGTATTGAGAGAGACCTAGTACACGTCCTGCTATTATGAGACACGACACATACTGATGCTTAACGGAAGGGCTGTTTCTATGTAAAACAAGGTCATGTGATTTTTCCAGCCAGTCACAACCCTTACACAATCCCAGTCATGACGTCGCACACCCCGCTCACCCTGCCTAGTCTCTAAGCTGATTTGCGGCCGCCAAAATTACAGGAAGCGCCGAAAATTTGGGGCGATATTAATAGATTATCGCAGATTTTAACCTAATTATCGCTGTGATCGAAAAATTCCGATCAACATAAAAACCGTGCCGATTTCAACTTTGTCGATAATAATCACTCAAAACTAGATAAGATCAAATAGGGCTTAGTCCTATATTTCTACAACAGTTCCATAGTAGCCACATAGACAACCACTGTAGAACACATTACTAAATAAATATTATGGGGATGTTAACATTATTTGGTTACAATAAATTAATGACATTAACTATTAATATTAATTATATTAACCCCTTAAGGACAAGCCTATTTTAGCCTCTTTAAATTTTGTATCATTGAGTAATATCTTTTTTTGTAGCATTAAAGTGTACAAAGATGGCAGTTTCTCTACTTCCTGCCTGGGGTAGCTTTCACTTGCCATGTTAAGCGATCTGAGCCCCATGATCAATCATTTAGATACCGCAGCGCGGGGTGCCACTGGTGCCACCCCGCACTGTAACCAGCGGGTGTTAGCTGCAGTTAACAGTCATTATCCGCCAGCTGTGTAGAGGGATCGTAGGTTTATGTCCAGTATCCTTAAAAGGTTAAAGCTCTGTCCGGTCCGTAGAAAAAAATGATAGTAAGCTGTTGGTGCCCCATTGAAAAAAAAAATCCCCTATACTCGCCTTCCTCCAGGACTCTATTATTGTGTCTTCTGTTTGCTGATTTCTTCTTCTGAACAGGCATGTCACCACAACAGCTGCAGCAGCCATTTGCCGTTTATTTATGTCACTGTTTGGAGGAGAACAGTTCTGAATGGTGATGTAAGCAGAGCCACTTGACTATTCTAGCAAGTTATTGGCTGCAATGTTGAGGCATCTATCTGGAGAAAGAAATTGGTAAACTGAAGACTGGAGAGCCACAACACTGGAACGAAGGACTGGAGGAAGGTCAGTATAGTTTTATTTATGAGACCCCTGCAGCTGATTACAATTTTTTTTTCTATCTCCGGACAACCCCTTTAAAATGACTGTGTGCATGATGCCTGAATGATGTATCATATCTCCAGTCAACCTGTACAATACATGTGTGCAGTTATCAGTGTTCAAAGTCAGTCATTTGTGCTTCACATTACTCCTGGCTTCAGTTTCTCATACAGGAAGAGGATTCCTGTCAGCTATATTGGTCCTCATATTAGCAGACATAGGACTGACATTTCTGTTAAAAATCTTTTTTTTTTGTATGTAAGGCTTCACCTTCCGATGTCAGCCCAATCTAGAAACCAATCCCTTGTCTCTATGTGTATAGAAATTAATGTATTCCTGCAGTATAATTAAGTACTTTTGATTGTCAGATTTATTTTAAACCTTCATTTTCCTAGTCTTGCAAGTACCCATAAAATTAACAGTTAAAGCACCACAAGTTGTGGATCACTACTATTAACCAAGCCAGGGGCATAGCTAAAGGCTCATGGGCGTTGGTGCAAAACGGCTCCTTTCCCCCCAGGCAATGGTTTTTCAGAGCTGTGGACCACTACTTTTCAACCACAGGTTCCCTAATTGGCATGATGGATGCCTATGCTGTAGTGTGTGACAGAAAATTATTTTAACTTAATCAAATATACCAAATGAAGAAAGGGAACTTCACGCCCATTTTACAACATAAATCCCCTGTTACAAAGTGACTGCTTGTCATGTCTCTTCGGGTCAATTATGACTGACAACATACAATACCGAGTATTGTGGATCCCTGTGGGCCACCGTGAGTGTAGATGATAGGCTACCCACGGTGACAGCCGAAGTCAGGACAAGGACAGCGGGTATAGACAGAAGTGACGGGTATAAAATCAGTATAACAGCAGGAAGTAACACACACAACCAACACAAGACTAGTGCAGCAGCCGGAGTAGGTATTCAGGAAACTCGGGGTTAACTCAGGAACAGTAGTAGCCAACAGCAGTGGTCAGAAGCTCAGATGGACATTAATGAACTGACCAGGAACAGAGGCAGGAAGTTCCTTATATCCCAGGAGGTCGTAGGTCAATGGACATGTAATTGGGACACTTCCCCTTTAAATCCAGGCCAGCGGGAACACGCGCCCCCTAGGGAGCACGTGCAGACACAGACAGCAGTGCCAGGTGAATACACAGAACCATGTAACACAGCAGGGACCTGCAAGGAAACAGGACATCAGCAGCAGGTGCAGGGAACTGGGGACACAGCCATGCCCACAAGGACCGTGACAGAGTGTGACAGCAGCAAACAGGTGTGGGGCCAGGGGCATAACAGACACGGGTACGTGACAGGAATGGATAGAACTATGCTAAGCAGGCAATCTGCAGGTCTGGTCAATTACTAGGCTTAATCAGCTCAGCTACTGCATCTGTGAGCTTGACTCTCTATTTAAATCTGCTTTGTCATTACCTTCTTGCCAGCAATTGGGCTGTTGTATGCTACCTGGTGAATAGGTGCATAGTTAAACAGTTTTTTATTTTTTAAGAATAATCTCACAACAAATCTTGTTCATTCTTGCTTGGCTTCTGGATTCCAACATTTACTGTTTTGACCCTTTATTGCTTGTTTCTCTTCCTCGATGTGCTATGATGGTGTTGACACGGCTTCCCAAGCTTTAGAAATTAGTTACTGAATCAGCTTTTGCTACTTTTTTGATCTCCTGGCATTGACCCTTGGATTGTATTGACACTCTTATGGGTGAATACCTGAGTCCCGCTACACTCTGCTATAAACAATAGACAGCACCAAGACTGACCGTGGCAGTACATTTTTCTTGAAAGGCAATTCTACAAACAATACACCTACTTTTATTTACTTTTTTTAATGCATTGGCCCTCATTTACTAACGCCATTGCACCAGAAAAGTGTCTAAAGTGCAACAAAAAGTGGAGCTATTTTGGCACAGCATGTTGCAGACATATCTGTTATGGGCATAAGACACTTTCTGCACATTGCCCAACAAGTGGGCATATCTAACTGGAAGTGGGAGTGGTCTCACATGAAAATGGGTGTGACTTGAATGTGACGTGCTGAGCTAAAATCAGTGCACCAAAAAAAAGGTGGTCTAAAAGTTAGACAAGTCTAATGCTGCACCAATTTATCTATCAGCATAAGCCCCTATGATAAATCTAGTGCATTTTTTACTGCATGTCTAAGTTTATGCTTTCTGATAGACAGCCATGTCATTGTTTTTACCCAAAATTTTACATTTAATATGATGAAAAAGGAGAAAAGGATGACACTTACCCTAAAATAACAAAAATATAATTTTGATTAGACTAGCATTAGACTTATATCTACATGCTTCATTGGGCCACCACCAGGACCCAAGTCAAATGAGCAATCTATAAAGTTTGAAGATGTAGCTACCATATCAATTTTACTTATGATGTTCCAACAACACATATATAGGCCACATAGTCTTAGACCTATAGGGTTTTCATACATGTCCCCCATAGTTTTTTTCTGCAATGCCCTTATTATCCAAAGCTTTTCTTCAATGTCTGTTTAGTTTTTTGTTTTTCCAATGCTTCAACATTCATTCTTTGATATATCTTTAAATTAAACCATTATTCAAATCACTTCTACTAAATAGAGGACTTTATTATTATTACTAATGCTTTTAAAACGTAAATTATGGCAACGTCCTTTTAAAAATATTTGAGATAATTTATATTAACAATTAGTGTTGAGCGATTTTTATCGACAAAGTTGAAATCGGCAAGGTTTTTATGGTGATCGAAATTTTGAAATCATGCGATAATTAAGGTTAAAATCTGTGCATCATCTATTAAGATCGCACCATTTTCGGCGCTTCATGTAATTTTGGCGGCCAGCAAATCAGATTACAGAATAGAGCAGGGAGAGATGTGTGTGCGACGTCATGACTGGGATGTGTATGGTTGTGATTGGCTGGAAAAATCACATGACCTCGTATTGCATAGAACAGCGTTTCCTGTTCAGCCTTAGTGTCTCTCAGCGTCTCATAGGAATAGGACGTGCGCTCTGCCTGTGGCCAAACAGCTCAGCGAAATTAGTCTATTTCTGCACAGAGAAACCTCTACTATTAGCTGTGATCCTTCACATTTAGTTATATTAGAGATTTGAAGATTTTATGTAGTTAGCTAGAGAATTTTAAAGCAGCATCTACCGCTGTAAATTCACGGCGGGAGGAGCAGGGGGGGCCCCGCGGGTGAACACAGACAAGCTCTATCTATAAAGAACACTGGATAAAGTTCACCAAGACTTAGTGTAGACATTGTAGTGGAATATCTTTATTATTAACAGTTTGCTATTGAAATATTTCCTGGATATTGGGCAGCCCTGAATTTTATATTGGATAAACATCATTTCTAGTAACTGCAGGTCTCTTTGTTAGGTGCAAAACTCCACTTTTGTAGTATACATTTCAGATAGGTGTTGATTTTCAATTTTACCCATTCCACCTGTTTTGATATATCCACCTTGCAGTTAAATTACAATCCAGCAATCTTGTAGTCGGCACAGGTTTTTGTTGCCAAAAATACCGTGTATCATACGAAAACATAACAGATACGTGTTTTTTGACTTTTGCGCACCCAGCTTTGTTCATTGACGCAGCATCCACGTAAATCTTAAAACAGCAATTCTATAGTCACCACAGGTGAATTGAAAGGTGCAAAAAATACAGTGTATTATACGAAAACATAACAGATACGTGTTTTTTGACTTTTGCCCAGTCCAGATTTGTTGATAGACACCTTGCAGTTAAATTTGAATCCAGCAATTTTGTTTTGATTAGAGGGATTTGAGAATAGCTGTGATTTGCCGTCTTTCAATAAAATAATTTAAAAAAATATTACATAACTTATAAAAATTTTAAATTTCTGAAAAATGATCAAAATGCAGGTGGTAAGCGAGCAAAGAGGGGGTTAGCACATGGAGGTAGAGGTACGAGAGAAGGTGCTCCTTCCAGTGCTGGCGACAACACGCATGCCAGCGGATCGTCAGTTGCAGGACCGTCAGGCCTGTCATCGCTGGGTCAGGGCCCTGTGAATCTAAGTAACGAACATCGTCGCCAATCTGTCCTTCAGTGGTTAATGCAACCTGCATCTAGCAGTCTTACCTCCTCGTCCTCGCAGCCACAGCCACAAATGTCGTCATCAGCATCATCGTCCAACATGAAGCAGCCCAAATGTCAACTCGTGTACCCACCACTGTGGATAATCCATTGTCTAAAGACCTCTTTGATGACAAAATGCGGTTGGGGTCAGAAGGCATGTTAAAAGATCAAGAGGATGATTTAGTCTGCTCTGACGCCCAGTTACTGATGCCATCAGAGGAGGTGAAGGAAGCCGGTCAATCGCCAACCTCCCGGGCGGTCGGCAACGCCTTGCAGTGCCCCTTGCTTGTAGCCCGCAGCTTCTGGATGCAGAAAGTCAGGACGACCAAGTCACCTGTGTTGATGATGATGACGACATTGCGGATCCATCCTGGTCTTTCCGCAGAATTTGCTTGCGAGCGCTTCATCAGTGGACGAGGAGGAAGACGATGGGGTAGTGTCAATACGGGTCCCGCCACAAAAAGGGAGAGGGCGGTCGCAGAAGTCCGCTGATATGATTCCGCCAGACACGGTCAGCGCAAACCCCGCTCCTCGCTTATCGCCGTTAAAAAGGTCCAGGACCTCTCAAGCCTGGGCCTTCTTTGAGCCAGCCTCTGATTCACCCAGCGATGTCATATGCCGCCTTTGCCTTAAACGCATAAGTAGAGGCAAGAACCTTAAGTGGTTAACCACCACCAACATGTCTAGTCACATGCAGCGAATACATGAGTTGAAATGGAGGGAACACTTGGCCAAAAAAGGCCAGACCGACGCCGGGCCTCCAACCACTGTCACACCCTCTGTCTCCGCCTCCTCCTCCTCCGCCACCACCAAGCGTTCCTCAGCTGCCCATGTCTCTCCGAGTCATGATCAGGATCAGCCTCCGCTTAAGCCTCCACCGTCGCCGAGTACCACCAGCACCACCAGAGACCCATCCTACCCCTTCTCCTTCCGCCAGTTTGACGACCTGCATGCCGTACAGCGGCCAGTCTAGCAGCCAGCCTTCTGTCTTCCAGGTTTGGGAGCAGAAGAAACACTTTAACCCAAACCATCCCCAAGCCAAAAGCCTGAATGTCGGCATTGCCAGGCTTTTGGCCTTGGAAATGTTGCCTTTCCGTCTGGTGGACACAGATGGGTTCCGCCACGTCATGGCCCTTGCCTGCCCCCAATACCAGATGCCGAGCAGGCATTTCTTTGCCAGAAAAGCCGTCCCTGCCCTGGCCAGCCACGTGTCATCTAAAATTTCAAGCGCGTTGTCTGCATCTGTGTCCGGAAAGTCCATCTCACCACCGACACATGGACTAGTAAGCACGGCCAAGGCACTATATCTCTGTGACAGCTCACTGGGTGAGCTGGGTGGATGTCTCTGGGGGTGACGGTGGCTCTCAGGCTCGGCGCACGCTCTTCAAAACCGCAGGGATGGTGCAGGGCTCTTTCCCCCAAGGTCCTCTGGTGGCATCATGTGCCCAGAGACACCAGGCCGTGTTGAAATTAATCTGCCTTGGAGACCGTCCACACACAGGTCAGGAGCTGTGGACGGCTCTCCACAACGAGACCGAGCGCTGGCTGGGTGACAAGAACCTTGTGCCAGGCAAGGTGGTGTGCGATAACGGGCGAAATCTGCTGGCCGCCCTTAAGATCGGTAGGCTGGAGCACATCCCTTGCCTGGCATATGTCATGAACCTTGTCGTCCAGAAATTTCTAAAGAGCTACCCGGGTCTGGACTGCCTGCTGAAGAAGGCTCGAGGTCTGAGTTCGCACTTCCGCCGTTCGCACCCTGCTTCGTCCCGCCTGGCTGCGTTGCAGCGTCAGCTCGGCCTCCCCGTCAACCGTCTCATTGTTGACGTGGTAACACACTGGAATTCCACATTCCACATGCTCCAGCGATTGTGGGAGTAGCGCAATGCCATTACGCAGTACGAAGTGACACATGGCCTGACAAGCAGCGGTGCGGACCTCAGGGTGTTGAGCCACCGAGAGTGGAGGCAGGTGAAAGAGCTCTGCACCATCCTTGCCAGTTTTGAAGAAGCCACCAAAATGGTCAGTGCGGACGATGCCCTTGTCAGCATGACCATTGTGGTGATCTTAGTTCTGGAACGATCGTTGGACACTCTGAAACATCAGGTCCCGCCAGCGACGGAGGAGGAGACGGACACAGATGCAGACACGGAGCCTTTCTCTCTGTCAAATCCACAAGGCCCGAGAGTTTCTCAATTTTATCGGTCTTCATTAGGCAGTGGTTCAGGGTACAGAGCTAGCGCAAGGCGGCACTTCAGCTCTCAGGGTGCATCATCTGAGGCAAGTCAGGGCTGTGTTGAAGCTGTGCCGGAGGAAGTGGAGGAGGAGGTATTCCTAGACACCGACGTCCCTGCCTTGGAAAGAGGTTGGCGTGAATTTGTGGCAGATGAGGAAGATGAGTTTGCTAGTGCCCCTCAACCCAAAGGCTTGAGAAATCAAGGCTCCATCTCTCACATGAGTGCTTGGATGCTCCATTTCCTCCAACATGATCCTCGCATTAAGGCCATCAAAATGAACAACAGTTACTGGGTGGCCACCCTCCTTGATCCCCGGTACAAACACAAAATCAGCAATTTCCTTACACCCATCCAAATAGATAGTAAAATGCATGAAATGGAGACCTTGATGATTGATCAACTGGAGACATCTGTTGCGTCTGCTTCACGTTCTTCAAATGTCAAGGTGGAACAACGCCAGCAACGTGACAGCAATAGAGTGCCAAGTAGCCGCAGCGGCAGCAGCGGCAGCAGCAGGCAAGGTGGCAGAAGCCTAATGGGTGTCCTCTGACAATCTTTATTTACCACCTGACCAACGCATGCAATGCAGGCCACAGATACAACACCCAGAGACCAGTTTAAGATCATGGTGCACTACTATCTGCGTCTCAACACCGATGTTTTGGTATGTGTTCCGGACCCAATAGACTTCTGGGTATCCAAAATGGACGAATGGCCCGAGCTGGCTCGCCACGCCATAGAGGTGTTGTCCTGCCCAGCAGCCAGCGTCATATCTGAGCGGACCTTCAGCACAGCAGGAGGAGTCATTACAGACAAATGAATCTGACTTTCCACAGATAATGTGGATCGTTTGACTTTCATACAGATGAATCAGGCATGGATCTCTGATGATGTTGTGGCCCCAATTGCCGAGGTCACCGATTAGTTGCTGGTCTACTTCACATTCCTCTCCAAACAGAAATGGTCCTCTTGAAAACTTTTTAAAAATGATCATTTCTTACTGCAATTTTTATTCTCAATTCCCAACAGTTCATTTTGCTGGTTTTGCTGTGAGGAGACTAAAAGACACCAAGGTTTCATGACAAAACCATATTCCATTTACTCACTTCATCTTTAGAATTTTTCACATTTTAAATGGTTTTGGGGTCATGTTGCCTCACAATTTTTAACAGTGGCTGAGAAGTCATATTTATAATTTTTTGGGGTCATGTTGCTGTGAGATACAGCAATAATCATGGTCCTTTGGAACAGAAATGTGGCTTCTAAGTGGCATTTCTCCTTCACCATTTTTAACAGTGGCTGAGAAGTCATATTTATAATTTTTTGGGGTCATGTTGCTGTGAGATACAGCAATAATCATGGTCCTTTGGAACAGAAATGTGGCTTCTAAGTGGCATTTCTCCTTCACAATTTTTAACAGTGGCTGAGAAGTCATTTTTATAATTTTTTGGGTCATGCTGCTTTGAAATGGAGCAATACTACAGGTCCTATTCTAAAAAATGTTGTTTCTAATAGACATTTGTTCTTCACAATTGTCAAAAGTGGCTCATGGGTCATGTTTTGAATTTTTGGGGGCATTTTGCTGTGACATGCAGCTATACTACAGGTCCTATTATAAAAAATGTTGTTTCTAACAGACATTTGTTCTTCACAATTGTCCAAAGTGGCTCAAGGGTCATGCTTTGAATTTTTGGAGGCATTTTGCTGTGACATGCAGCTATACTACAGGTCCTATTCTAAAAATGTTGTTTCTAACAGACATTTGTTCTTCACAATGGTCAAGAGTGGCTCAAGGGTGATGGTGCTGTCAGAAACAGGAATAGGTAGGACACTGTTAATGGACACATATTGCAAAATGACTTGTTTTTGCAAGATCTTTAACATAGCTATCAATCCCTTTATTGAGAAAACCCATTTAATACAATTAAAAAAGAGAAACAAAGACATGGTGGGATTCCATCCGATTTTAAAAATGTGTTTTCTAGAATTAAAGTACTAAAAAATTTGCATGTACAAAATAGCTGTTAAAAAAATTCCTCTGAATTGTACAAGGGAGGTACAGGAAAACTTGACCAGATGTAGGTTATTCAGAGGACATGGAGTATGGAGCACGGACAGAGAACAAAGTACAGAGACCATTTCCTCCAGCCCGTTGAGTAAAATTAGAAAAAGAATGCCAAGATAAAGGGCACCTGGGTGTAACAGGAGCGTTAACCACCAGTATTTCTAAGTGAAGCTCAATTGGTCCACACTCATATGGAGGGGCAAGCGCTACCCAGGTATTGACTGTGTACTGAGGAAGGCTGGAGTTCTCACACTTCCGTTTCCGCACTCTGCTTCAGCACGACAGTTTTCGTTGCTGCGTCATCAGGGCATTTTAACCTGCGTGTTAATAGATGACGGACGCCAGCCTGGGCTCTCACCGCACCCACTGTAACTCCGGCCCTGGGTCATGCTGTGGTCCAGGACAGGTATAGTCAATGTCCAGTGAAACTAAAATGGTGGTTGAAAGACTCCTTTTTCCGGCACTTTTTAAATGTGGGGGTCATGCAGGTTTGGGGCTCATGCTGTGGCCCAGGACAGGTATAGTCAATGTCCAGTGAAACTAAAATGGTGGTTGAAAGACTCCTTTGTCCGGCACTTTTAAATCTGGGGGTCATGCAGGTTTGGGGCTCATGCTGCGTTCCAGGACAGGGATATTCAATGTCCAGTTCAAGTAAGATGATGGTTCAAATCATACTGCCTTCTGGCACTTTTTAATTTGTGGGTGATGCAGGTTTAAGGGTCATGCTGTGGTACAAGACAGGGATAGTGAATGGTGTGTGGTTTTTTTTCTGTGGCTTTTATAACCTAAGTGTGTTGCCTAAGATGTAGCACGTATCCATTTGACTGTTGTGGATGTTAATTCCAGCTTCTCCAGCCCTGTTTGGGTGTAAGAATGAAGGTGTTGTTGCTCTCCCATAGACTTTAATGGTCATCGCTCATAATCGACTGCTCACTATCGAAAAAACCTTATCGATGGTGGCCGACTATCGACTATCGCCCGATGTCGATAGCCAACGTAATAGCTCAACACTATTAACAATACATATAGTCCAACAATGTAGGACACATTAAAATGTAGAAAAATGTAGAACAGATGCTGTGGTATACTTATAATTTGAAATCCAGCATGTAGCTTTCACCAAATTCTTAGTTGATCTAAGCAAGATAGCTGGGAGACATTAGCATCAGAGCAGCCTGCACACCAGTGCTACGACATTTTGAAGGCTATGCCTTCTTTCTCAAGCATGTGCACTGCAATGATAGACCTGTTTAAATACCACAGAGCAATATTAAAAACAATCTATAAAAGTATCAAGGTACCAAAGTGAAGAATTTATAAAAATGATTTTAAGCTGTATGTTTCATTTAAGCCTTTCGGTGATAGCGATTGCGTTTTGCTTATCCAAAAGGCTTCTCTTTGTAAAAGTCGGGATTTAACCCTTTCCTGATCTTTGCATTCAATGTTCAATTCAATGTTCCAAAACACACCAACGGAGTTCACTAACTCCGTGGTTAGCCTCACAGAAGTGCCTCACAACAGTTGTTTCCCCAAACTTATTCTCAGCATCTTTATTAAGTTTCTGTTTAAACGTGCGTATAGCTGACCTTTGCTCATTTAAATGTGTTTTGATGGCTCTTTTAGTTTGTCCTATATACACTAACCCACATGGGTATTTGATTAGATAAACAACTTGTGTCATGTTACAAGTGAAAAAAACCTTTCACCTTAATGTCTGTTCCATATAATGGATGTTTGATAGTAGCACCTTTGATTATTGAGGAGCAATTTAAGCAACTGAAAAAAGGGAAAGTACCAGATTTTACAGCTTGAAGTCTCATTTGTTTAGTCCTCAATATTGAAATATCTGAGGATGTAATTTGGTCTCCTAACTTAAGTCCTTTTTTAAAAACAAAAATGGGAGGATCCCTGAACAGCGAACCAAACTTTGGATCGCTGCCCAGTATTTTCCAATTTCTAAGAATAACCTTCTTAATGATATTAGCATGTTTGTCATATGTAGATAAAAACATCATTTTCTCTTGATCCCGTTTAAATTTAGATTTCAATATTTGTTCTCTACCTAGTGCTGATACCTCTTGTGCTATACATGCTAGTTCACTAGAATCGTAACCACGATTCACAAATTTCCTTATTATTTTTTGCTTACTCTCTTCCCACATCTCATCATTCGAACAAATCCGTTTTGCTCTTATAAGTTCACCCTTGGGAATCCCTTTAAAAGTCGTAGGATTATAAAACCAAGTCTATGCAATAGGTTATTGCGGTCAATAATCTTAGAATATAGACTTGTTTCTAATTTATTATCTTGTTTCATTACAAGAACATCAAGATGTTGTATACTACTCTGTTCTTTCTGTATGGTAAATTTAATTAACCAATGTGAACCGTTAAAATATTCAACAAATACATCAAGTTCACATTCAGATCCTCTCCATATAAAAAAAAAACATCAACCACATATCTTTTCCATAGGATGATGTTCTTTTTAAACTTTGAAGCAAAAATATGTCTCTTTTCCAACATTGAAACAAACAAATTAGCATATCCCGAGCTACAGGAGACCCCATCGGGGTACCCTGTAGCTGTAGGAAAAATTATTCTCCAAATCTGAAAAAAAACTTATCAAGATGATATCTAACAATGTCATGAGAAAATTAATAAACACATTAGTTAATGAAGCATTCTCATTCAGGGTTTCTCTAACAACCTCCTTTCCTTCCTTGTATGGAATATTAGTGTACAATGATTGAATGTCTAAAGCACATAACAAATCATTAGAGCAGACGTCCAAGTTAACTATTGATTGTAAAAAATGTTTAGTGTCTTTTAAACATTGTTGTTCCTTTTTAACAGCTGGTTGAATAAAGCCATCTACAAATCTAGCTAATGGCTCAAAGACCGAATTGACACCTGACACTATTGGTCTGCCTGGCGTTTTTTTTCTAGAGACTTGTGAATTTTAGGTACAACATATAAAATTGGAACACGAGGATGGTCATTTATAAGAATTTTTTTAACACTTTCCGTGATCACGTTATTTGTAACTGCTTCTTCTAATGTTGCATCAATACGTTTTTTTATTTCTACAGACGGATTATGATCTAATTTTTTATAGACGTTAATATCCTGAAGTTCAATAACTAATGCTTTTACCAGTTCAAAACATGTGCCTAAATAAATTGGTTAGTCTCAGCACATTGTAAAAATGTACCTGAAACAGATGGTCCCCTTTTGAAAAAATAATTTGCTGTTTATCATTGGTGTAACATTTTATATATTGGTATGGCCTAATTGAAAGGCCAATAATGTTCCTAATTATTTTTCAGACTATAATTGTATATTTTAAAACTTTTTTTATTAAGTTATGAAAGGTTTCAGACCAAAGAGAAAGCACGAACAATTCAAAAGATCCCATGACTTAGAATATGTCATATCTAGATAAAATGAAAGGATCTTTAATTTATCTAGTCCAGGATAATGCAACATAAATTAGCTAGGTTATATGACATGTGTGATGTACTCAATTAATGCAGTCCTCCTTTGAAAACATTTCTCTCTCCAGAGACATCTTTGATTTTCTTTTTTGGACCATAAAAATTCCTTATAGGCATTATTTATAATATTAATGTTTTTATGTCTCAAACACCTAAGAATAATTTAATGCTGATATTATCGTTAATAAGTTACACATTTTTATCCAATGACACTTGTCAATTAGAGATAACAGAAAGTTCACCTGTCGCTTTAGATCATTTACCATCTTTTTTATTAAAGAAATCTAATTTAGGTTTTAAATAATGCCAATGTCCTCCTGGTTTTCACCCCATGAAATGCAAGTTGATCTTTTGACATCTTTGTCAAATTAATATTTTCTTTTTTTCTTATATTTTCAAAAACAAGTTAGCTATCTTGAGCATTCTTACTTAAGCATTTTTACTCTAAGATCAAACATAACTCCATGGTCCAAGTCATAAATAATAACATTTCATCAGCAAAAGATGTTAATTTCTTTTCCTTTTATCTTTATACCGTCATATATCTTTGATCCCTCCAAATAATATGCTATTAGCCTGGTTTCTAAATAAAAAAGGATAAGAGATGCACCGTCTGTTCAAGAACATAAAATTTCCAAACCCCAAACAAATGACATAGATTGTATTAAATGAAATAATAGACATCTTTAATAATTAAAGCACTGACAGATAAACCTTCCCAAAAACAATATACATAAACCCCGAATTGAAGTAAAAGCGCAACACAATTTAATAAAGATAAGCAAGGTGTAAATGCAGAATAATTATTTCCATCCAGAGTATTAAAATGTATAGAAACCCAACACACAAGACATTATTAAGTGCATAATGCCATAAGAGTGAAAGACATCTATTCCAAATATCAGTGGCACACTGAAAACTAAGTAAAACACAAAACAATGGAATTTTTGAAAATGCATTACTGCTAATAAAATATAAAAGGGGGCTTATTTACAGTTTTTATCATAAATGTTTAAGCCACCTGGGGTTTAGTTCCAAAAACTAAAATTTTACCTCTCTAGGAGCCTTTCAGACTAAAAACACTTAGGAGTGAAAAAACTTGCACTGAATAACCTTGCACTGGTTTAAAAGAAGTAGGCGGAGTGCATAAGAGTGAAACAAGTATTAAAACAGGGAAACATGCAACAAATAAACTCATTCTGTTCTAAAAAGAATACAGCACAATTCAAAAATTTGGGGTAAAGGGGAGAAATACTTGGAGTGTATATGTTGTCAGGTGTACATGTGTGCAAGACAATTTATTTTGGATAGATTATTAGGAAAAGGGATTTATTACAACCTAATTTCCAGTCCATGTATGTAACCATGTAATGCAATCATTTAGAAAGCTCATAAAAATGTATGTGATACAACAATCATACAGTAGCGGCAGTGCAGGTCTGTCACTGTGACAACACAACTTATAAGGTTGATTTCATCAATATGTTGCCAATAAATAAAGAGGCAGTATAGTTATAAGGCTGTCTAGAGGAAAAGAGGCTACAACAACAAAGTTCTGCCACATGCAGCAATAAAATAACTTATCATATATTCCCCACATCTACCTTACATCCTTCCTGGAGATTTTCTAAATGAATAGAAATTCCTGTACAGCAGAATACTCCCCATTAGAGATGGGCGAAATTCTCAAAAATTCGGTTCGGTCCCACTTTGCCAAATTTTCCCCGGGGACAACAAAAAATTGGGGTCCGAATTACTTTGGGGGGAATCGCTTAAAAAAAAAAGCTATTTCCAGGCGCACAGACCTACAGGTGCTGTAAACGTTGTGCCCTGCTTTAAAAATTTCAGAGGGAGCTTGGTTTTGGGGTTCATACAATGTTGTGTTTTAGTATGACACGCACATGACTGCCCCGCCGCTCTTAGAATCGCTTCACTAAAAATTCCCCCGGGACTTTAAAAGGGGCAAAAACTGACCAAAAAACGCAACTGGGAAAGTAGCCTTTATAAAATCTGCCCCGCGAAAGTTGAAAAAAAAAACTGAAGCTCAGGGGCAACATTTGTGACAGAGTGTAAGGGGACGCGCAGCAAACATCAGCTAGGTCAAGAGTGGCACAATGACATTCTGAAAAATGGCAAAAACAGGATAAGGCCACCAGGGGCACAATGACAATGTGGAGGTTTCCAGCGCCATAGCAGCGCAGAGGTCAGACAGTGGCAAACGACATTCTGGAGGTTGGGAAAAACTAGCAGGCCACAAGGGCACAATGAACATGTGGAGGTCATGGCGCAGCAGCAGAGGTCAGGCAGTGGCAAATGAATTCTGGAGGTGGGAAAAACAGAGTTAGGCACAGAGTCACAATACACAGCTGGAGTACGGCAGCAGCAGCATAGGTCAGACAGTGGCACAATGACACATGGGAGGGGACGGCAGCAGCACATTAGGTCAGGATTCACAATGACATTTTGGAGGTGGCAAAAACAGGAGTAGGCCCCAAAGTGGGGACAATGACAGTGTGGGGGTCACGGCAAAAGGGCAATGAGGGAGACAGTGCAAAATGACATTCTGGAGGTGGAAAAACAGTAGGGGCCACAAGGGGGCAATGACAGAGAGTGGAGGGACGGCAGCAGCCAGAAGGTCGACAGGGCACAATGACATTCTGGAGGTGGCAAAAAGTAGTAGGCCACAAAGGCACAATGACACGTGTGGAGGGACGGGCAGCAGCAGCAGAGGGTCGACATGGCAAATGACATTCGGAGGTGGCAAAACATAAAAGGGCCACAGAGTGGCACAATGACAGAGAGGGGAGGGGGCAGCGCAGCAGAGGTCGGGCAGTGCACAATGACATTCTGGAGGTGGCAAAAACGGAATAGCCACAGATGGCACAATGACAGGGTTTGGGAGGTGACGGCAGCAGCGATGAGGTTAGGCAGGGGCAAATGACTTCTGGAGGTGGCTAAAACGGGAGAAAAGGCCCACAGAGGGGGCCAATGCAGAGAGTGGAGGTTAGGGGGCGGGGGAGGAGAAACAGCTGGGGCAGAGAGTGGCACAATACACAGTGGGGATTGACGCGCAGAAACATGAGGTCAGGCAGGGGCACAATGATGGATGGGGATTCAGGAGCAGCAGCATGTTCGAGAGTGGCCAATGACATTCTGGAGGTGGCAAAAATCAGGAGTAGGCCACAAGTGGCACAAGACAGAGAGTGGGGGTGAGGGGCGACAGGACAAAAAACATGAGTCAGAGAGTGGCACAATGACAGTGTGGAGGGCACGGCAGCACAGAAAAGGGTCAGGCAGTGGCCAATTGACATTCTGGACGGGGGCAAAACAGTGTAGGTCACAGAGTGGCCCAATGACAGAGAGGGGAGGTCAATCACACACATGGGGTCAGAGAGTGGCACAATGACACAGTGTGGGGGGCACGGCAGCAGCAGCAAGGGGTCAGACAGGGGCAAAATACACGGTGGAGGCCCGGCAGCGCAGCAGAGGTCAGACAGGGCAAAGACTTCTGGAGGTGGAAAAAACGGAGTGGGACGAGGGGGCACAAAAACACAGTGTGGAGGTCAAGGCACACCACACAGCACATAGGTCAAAAACATTGGCAAAATACATTCTTGAGGGGGGCAAAAACGGAGTGGGCTGCAGAGTGGCAAAAAGACACAGTGTGGATGTCAGGGGAAACCCCAGCACAGCAGCATGAGGCATAGATGGCACAATGACAGAGTGGGGGAGGAGGTGGCAATACCCAGTCCCCTGGTAAAAGATATTTGGGGGGAAAGG